>JAQZBX010040485.1:0-22661 GCA_029593785.1 Cabassous unicinctus | reverse complement strand
TTTTTTTTTTTTTGCAACTGTTGCTCAAATGGGGTGGGGGTGGGGATATATCATCAATGACATGAAGGCAGAGCAAGAGAACTCATTTATTCATTACTTGTTCCATCTCTCAGTAGTGTGGAGCACTGCATCCTCCAGCCCATGGGGAGTCACACTCAGGCCTAGCCCAGGTCTTGACATGAACACAGTCAGACATGCTTTCAAGGATGATGCTCCGGGCACACGTCTTTCTTCCTCCCCTGATCACCAGCCACCTGAGTTCTGGTGTTTGTGTTACAATCTTCCCCAAAATAACATTAACAGCTTAGGATGAAGCTGACAAGTTTTCTTCCTAAAAATCAAAAGTGGTATTTTTAGAGTATTTTTACTCCAGATGATGAAATATACAAATGCAGCACTTTGGACCTGATTTATACAGATATCTGTTTGAGTCCCTGCTTTCAATTCTTTGGGGTATATACCTAGAAGTAGAATTGCCAGGTCATATGGTAGTTCTATACTTAACTTTCTGAGGAACCACCAAACTGTTTTCCATAGCACCTGTACCATTTTACATGCAATGCACAAGCCTTCTTATTTCTTCACATCCTTGCCAACATTTGCTATTTTCCGATTTTTAAATAACAGCCATCCTAGTGGGTATGAAGTGGTATCACATTGTGGTTTCAATTTGCATCTCCCTAATCGCTAATGGTTTTGAACATCTTTTCATGTGCTTATTAGCCACTTGTATATCTTCTTTGGAGAAATGTCTATTCAAGTCCTTTGACCATTTTTTAATTGGACTGTTTGTCTTTTTTGTTGCATTGTAGGTCTTTGTATATTCTATTAAGCCCTTATAAGATAGATGATTTCTAAATATTTTCTCCCTATCTGCAGGTTGTCTTTTCACTTTCTTGATAATGTCTTTTGATACAGAAAAGTTTCTAATTTGGATGATGTCAACTATCTATGCTTTCATTTTTTGTTCATGCTTTGGTGTCATGTTAAGAAACCATTGCCTAATACAAGGTCCTGAAGATTTAGGCTTTATCCTAAGAGTTTTATGGTTTTGGCTCTTATATTTAGGTCATTGCTGCACTTTGAGTTAATTTTTGTGTATGGCATGAGGTTAGGGGCCCAGCCTAAGCTTCTTAAGAACAGGTCCTGTGCTTGACAACTCTGTCCCTTCCCCAGTATCTCAGACACAGCAGGCACTTAATAAGCATGAGAAGAATAAAGGACAGGACATGAGAGGGCGGGAGGTTCCACAACAGGTGACGCCAGGTGTTAGTGAGAGTACATATATCATCAGGATCCTAAAACTTTAGCTCCCCACTCAGCAATGCCCATGCATGGGCCTTATCTAACTCCAGCACAAGGCAGGCCGCGTTGCCGCCATCTTTGCCTCCCCACCGACTTCCAATTTCTGTGCATGCTCTGTTTACATGACTTTCCTGCCCACCCTACACTTGGTGTTGCCTGGTCACCACAGGGCTTCTTACAGCATTCTTACACCAGCAAGACCTGCTGGACCCATTTCCTCCTGCCTGCCATTGTTTGTTGTTGTTTTGAGGTACTGGGACCGGGAATTGAACCCAGGATCTCATATGCAGGAGGCTAGCGCTCAACCACTGAACCACATCGGCTCCCCTGCCCTGGTTTTTACCTAACAACTCAGACTAATTGCAGCTGACTTTCCCAGGGAAGGCTCAACTTGACTAGGAGAGCATATTAAATTTGGGAGTGGCATAGGGAAAGTGCAAATGTCCTGATCATCTTACCTTTCAGGAACACGTAACATTTGCAGCCAATTCATGAAGGGTCTGCTGCATATTAGGACCACCCTGGTGAATGAGTGCCTGTGAATGCTCTCCCACCTTCCAACGGGATAGTGAGGACACAGAAATTGGGGCCTTCACGGTAAGTGGCCACGTGAGAGTCAAAAATGCCCAGGAAGGGAGAGGGAAAAGCAGTTGTAATATGGGGGCTTTTTCGGGACTTGGGAATTGTCCTGAGTGACATTGCAATGACAGATATTGGCCATTTTATAGTATCATATAACATGCAGAACTGTGTGGGAGAGAGTGTGGTCTACAATGTAAACTATGGTCAATGCTCATTGGCAAAGCCCCAAGATGTATTTATCAATTGCAATGAATGTGCCACACTAATGAAGGATGTTTATGTGGGAGGTTGTGGGAGGTGTGGGAGGTGGGGCATATGGAAATCCCTAAAATTTTTGTGTAACATTTATGTAATCTAAGTATCTTTTTCAAAAAACATGCCCAGGACTCAGAGCCAGGAAGGCTCGAGTGTGGATTATGCCACCTGCTAACCCTGTGGCCTTGAGAACATTGTGTACACTCACTAGGCCTCTGTTTTGCTCAGGTAAAAATAGGAAAATAACATCTCACTCACCCGGGTAATGAGATGGCGAACACTGTAGACATTTGATAATGCGAAACCTTTTTTCCTAGAATGCCAGGTACCCCGCCAAGCCCAGCAGAGGTTTCAAAGATAACGTTAGCTGCCAAGAAGAAGGAAGAGGGGGGAGAAGAGGGAGACGAAGAAGACAAAAGCATAGAAGGAAAGCAGAGGAAGAAAAGAAGAAGAAAAAGAAGTAGTAGTTGGTTGGCCACCTATTTGGATCAAAATAAGAATGATCACAATAAGCTAGTGGACACGTTTGATGCTGTTTGGATGTGTGGGAAACCTGAAAATCACAACAGAATGTGGTAAGTACTGTATTAGCGGCAGGCATGAAGGAGGCAGAGACTCTGTAGAGCAAGGGCTCCCCATGAGTAAATTTTGACATGGGTCACTAAGGAGGAGTAAGAATCCAACAAGGAAGGGGAAGGGCATTTGGGCAGAAAGAACCACACACGCAAAGGCTCAAGGTGAGAAGGAGCGTGTCTGGGTGACCTTCAGCCCTAAGAGCATGGGGGGGCAGGGGGCGATGGAAATGAGATCCAGAAAGTGGCAGGACCAGGTTGTGAGGGCTGTTTGCCTGGCGGAGCAGTGGGGACTTTATCGGGGGGTCCTCAGAAGTTTTCCAGCAGGGATTGGGGTGGGAAGAAGGACCATGACCAGATTTGCTTCAGAAAGAGGATTCAGTGGCCTCATGGTAGGTGCAGAGGAGTAGGGAGTCAGTAGACAGTCCAAAAAGAAAACTCCTGCAGATAGATGGCCCATTACGGGAAATGAGGAAAATCTTCAAAGCCAAAAAGGTGAACGCCAGAGTCACTAAACTCTAAAACGTGAGCTAGGTTTCTTAGCCTAGTCTGTTTCTCCTGTTCCATGCAGGAGTTACCAGAAGCCCTATCTCTGGCTCCCAGATGCTTTCTAATCCCAGGGATAAAGGTGAGTAATTCAAAGGAAGGGGCCCCCAAAACCTAAGGGAATATTTATTTTAAGTAGATTGACGTCTGTAGGAAGGGAAAAAAAAAATACCAAGGTCTGAATGGGGAGCCATGACATTCACACAGCCTGGCCATTGTGTAAAGAGCAAAATTCCTCAAGATTGTGTTTGTCCAAGAAATCAGACGGTTTACGGTCCCTGAGTCAAAACACTCAAGGATTGGAAGCCAGAGCTTCCTGGGCTGAACCCAGTTGCTAAATAAAATAGAAAGGAAAGAGCAATTAGGTGCCATGCATTGTTGTGAAGCGGGTGGGGTGGGTTGCCGAGACTCTCAGCCAGGAGATGCGACGGGCAGAAATTCTGCAACATGGCACTTGGGTTTGCCAAGGCTCCTTCCCACCTCCACCCGTGTTCTGCTCCCCCCACCTAGGCGGGCATTGTTGGCACTGCAGTGAGGTCTGCTAATGGCTCACACCACATGGAGGTGTGAAACCCACCCAGGTCATTGGCTGGTCAGGAGCCAGGCTCATCCCCAGAGGTCAAAACCAACCCACTCTCCTCTTGCTAACTTGGGTACCAGTCTTCACTGGTGGCCTGCCAAGAATGGAGGCCATCAGGAGCAGGCTAGTCTTCCTTCATCCTTATTGAAAAGGTTGTGAGGAGCAGGGAAAGGCAGAGGACCACATTCTGCCAGCTCTTGGGGAAGCTAATGAACAAGGCAAGCCCCAAGTGGGAAGAGTGGGAAGGAATAGGTGGAGGAGAGAGTGAAGAATGACGGAGAGGCTGCCGCACACATCTCAGGGGCGAATCACCTCCTTGCAGGAACCCCAGCTCCTGTCCCCGCAATGAGCTCAGGTGCCACCATGCACACAAGCTGTGAGAGAAGAACTCTCGGCAGCCCACTGAGGTCTTATCAGGACCACCCTGGCTGAAACACCAAGGGGGAAACTAGGGACAGCAAGGAGGAGAGAGTGCGAATGCACTGAATGGGACCTGTTTGTCATAAGTTAGAATCCAGCTGCCTCCTGCCTGGGGGGAAATAAAAACACACCAGGCCACTTCTGGTTGGAGCCGTACGTGTTTGGGGTTGCCCAGTGACCCTGGACCTCGCTCAGATGTCTTTCACATGGTCACACCTCCGGGGCCTTCAGAAGGCTGTGCTTTCTGTCTCTAGGATTTTAAGTCCTAAAGATTGCATTTGTTGAGAGATCCTGAAAGCCTTCCCTCAAGCTGAACTTAAAGTAATAACCAGTTCAGAGGGAGGTGTGAGATTTCTTCTTAGAGGTTAGGAGCAAAAACATTTTATAAACAAAAGGGAGAGAAAAAAAAAAAAACAGCTGAAGTCTGCAAACTATTAACTCTATCTCTGTTTATTTCAAAAAAAGCAGATGGACTTGACTTTTTTTTTTAATAAGTTAAAGGGGTTCGTTTTTTTTTTTCTTTTAAGTTCTTTTCAAGGGAAGCTCCATTCCCACGACCGACCCTTGTGAGAACAGAATTAGGTGTTCTCTTTTGTAGAGCCTGATTCTGTCATCATTATCAAGGAGCGTTTAATTATCACCCTCACTGCACCGCAGAAAACAGAACATGCCGGAGAATCCATCTGCAGCTCAGCTCCCCACCTTGGATGGGGGGTGGGGCTGGTCAGTTTGAAACAGGCATCAGGACACCATGCCTTTGAACACACTTCGTTTCATCCACGGTGGTCTCAGAAAGCATTTGCTAAGGACCAGAATCAGAGCGAAGTTTCTTATTTTGGTCCCCAACCCTCCTCCTTCTGCTTCCTACTTCTATTTTTTTTTCCTGTAGAGATAGTAGCTGTACACTAGATAACGTTAAGACATTAGGATATAATCGAAGTATCTTTTTAAAAATTTAAAAAAAACAAAAACAAAAAACATTAGGGACAAAGCCAGCCCTCACAGAGGGTTCTAGATTCTACAGAGCCCAAGGACTCAGGCCCCACCTGAAGGAGGTGGACCCTGAGTGTGAAGCCAGCAAGGCAGAGACTAGAATTGAGGGATCCTGGGGGAGATTTCCAGAAGCCTTCTGAGGGTAGCTCCTATTCCTTGACCCTGACCACTTTTTCCAGGAGGAAGGACCTTTTTGACAAGGGTGTGCTTTGGAGGCCTGAGGAGGTAGGAGTCAGAGGGGTCAAAAGGCAAATGCAGACCGCCCTCAGCTTATCTCATCAGCCAGCCCCTGGGGAGTGTTGCAAAAGGTGACCCAGACCCAGCGTAAGCAATGATTTTGATCTTCACAGCTGGCAGCTGCTCAGCCAGAGCTGAGGGTCCAGTCATTTAAAGATCCCTGGTCTTGCACAAAAAAAACCTAGAACCTTGATGTAGCTGCAGCAGTAGCTGGGCAGCATGTGTTCAGTCATCTTACCCCTCTGTGCTCTGTAAAACAGGAAAGACCCCAAGAGAATGTTGGAGGGGGTGCAAGGGGCATATGTGCTCAGAGGCTCCTTCATGGAGAGAGGACTAGAAATGCTTTGCCAAATGGTTTCCAGGAGTAATGGATTGGAAGAGTTTCCTCTAGAGCAGGGTAGCACTAATCCGTGCTTAGTCAATGCCCTTTGGCAAAGAGGAGAAAGGGAAGGGGAGCAGAGGGAGAGAGAAGCAGCAATGGCACCATTTTGCACTGCTCATTGGATTAAAGGGTGGTTTTAAGCCCAAACATGCCATCAGCAGTGGATGGCATCAGACGGTTAGGCTGGGAGTATGGCACTGTCCCAGGTCAGCCCTGACGGGCACTCAAGTCTCGGGACAGTTTGGCTTTCCTGTTGAAAGCTTCCAGGGAAGCCGCCCAGTTTGGAATCTCAGATTTGGCAAATAAGCAAGGGAAAAAATTAGTCCCAATTATTTTCCAGGGCTTCCATTCTCTCTGACGTGTGAGATTCCCGTTAACATTAACCAGAGTTCAACATTTATTCTGGGTGCGGGTGAGAGCCAGGTCTGTAAAACACCTTTCCTAAGGTTAAGGTTGAAGATTATGACATGGATCCTGTCTCCAGAGATTTATTTTCTTTCTTTTCTTCTTTTCTTTCTTTTTCTTTCTCTCTCTCTCTGTAGCTTTGTAATTTTCTTTTTAAAATACACTTGAGCAAAGGGGAGAAAATGACACACATTGCAATAACCTTGACCCCTGAAATGCTCCCTCGCTCCTGCAAGGGAGCAGTTTTGTTTTTTTAAAGAGCTGTTTTGTCATAAAGACAAAAGTCTTAGCAGTTTGAATCTCAACCTTCGAGTTTTCCTTTTTCCTTTCATCCTGTGTGATTTCAAATTGTGCTGAGGCCCTTTGGCCTCGGTGACTGCAGTTCAATGGCGCCCCCTGGAGGCTGACAGGGAGGGGAGACATACAAAAGAACAGGTGGGGAACCTCAAGCCTTCACTCAGCCAAGGCAAGCCCCTGTCTAGGCTCAAAGTCAAGGTCGGTGCATAGCAAAACCAAGGAGCTGCATTCCTATTCCAGCTCTGACACCCACGAGTTGTTCACGTGCCCACATAGTAAGAAAGAGATTGGCTTTGGCATCAAACAGGCCTTGGGTTGCTCTCCAGCACAGCTGAAGAGTTAACTACCCTCTCTGACTTTGTTTCCCTTTCTGTATGACATGGATAAATTTAGAATACTAGGTAATATCTGGTGCCTGTTGGCAGGCTTTCTTCTAAGAGCTTAGCATGTATTTAATTACCCCCCTCCCACCCCACCCCCACAAAACCCTATGAAATATGTGCTGTTACTATCCACATTTTACAAATGAGGAAACTGAGACCCAGAGTGGGTTAGGACCCTCCACAGCACACGATTGGTAAGACCAGGTGTGAGCTTAGACATTATGATCTGCAGACCGCGTATCACACCACTGCCCACACTCAGCTGGCTGGGCCACATGAGGCTGGAAAGGCAAATGCAAACTGCCTAACCCTGGGGCCAACACATAATAAATGCTCAATAAACTCTAGCTATAATTTAGGTTCCCCTTCTTGATCTACCACCTTCATATGCATGACCATGGACAAAATATGTTAACTTCTTTGTACCTCAGTTTCCTCCTCTGTAGAATGGATTGATGGACATTCCCTGTAAGGTACTTCCTAGTATAAATATTTATTTTAGGCAAAACCTAGAGTCTATTGGGCAAAGCAATCAGTTCATCTCTCGGGACATTTCCTCATCAATAAAAGGAAGGAGTTAGTGGTCCTCAATAATCTGAAGTCACCTCTGGGTTCAGTGACATTTATGATGGTTTCTGCTGTTCCTTGAGAGAGACACAGAACACCAAACCCCTAGGGCTCTCCCCTCAGCTCTGCCTCTCGCTGAGATTTCTTAGAGCCCTTCCCAACAGAAAGGCTGCTAAAGGGTCTCTTTACTATATGATTGGAGACAAGCTTGGAGGCAGGAAGTATTCTGGAGGCCCTCGGGAGTCCAGTCCCACCTTCTGGGCTCCTTATCCACCCTATAGCACAGGGCTTCTATTCCCTTATACACCCAATTAAATGGCACATGAGGAGGAAGAAATTGTGTAGAGAACAGTGTCTTCCAGTTACTGGGCTGAGCTCTGATTCTCACCGTTAGGAGGGAGAGAATCCAACTGACTAAGCCTCTAGGCATACACGTTACCCTAAAGATGGGGGATTTGTGAAATCAGACGACAAAGGACATCTACTGCATTTAAAAAAAATCAGTTAACTCCACTCTAAATTCTTGGCATCCTTATTGTTGATATTAACCCATGACAATAGGAGAAAAGTTTAATTTAGACTAGAGGAAGAACCAACTCTGCTCATTTATAAATGTGATTGAGGCTGAAAGGGGTAGTCTAGAGAGTTTAGTGTTAATTGAAAGACAGCTAAAGGATAATCTAGGGATAGTATAATATAGTGATTTCGGTGGTAGATGAATATGGTGGTTAATAATAGAAACACAAGAATGTTCCTCTATTACAAGGTGTTAGAATATGGTGATACATGGGGGCAATACAACTAATGTAACTTATAGACTATAGTTAATAATATTGTAATAATTTTCAGCAAAGTCTAATGATCAAAAAAGAATATGGGATTTAGTCTTTTGAAATGTGACTATGAGCAATGAATTTTTTTTTTTCATTTTCTTCATTAACAAGGAGACCTTGGTCATGTCATTTGACCAATCTATGCTCATTTATTCATATTTTGGAACACTGGAGAATCAATTGTGAGTGTTATTAGAATTAAGTAAGATAAATGTGCCTGGGCAGGATTTTTTTTAAGTAATGCTTTCATGATTTGTTAAGCGGCCTTTTGTCTGTTAATTTTTATTCTGAAGTTGAAATAAAAGTATAAAAAAAAAACCAAACTTTCCAATTGTATCTGTTACACAAAAGATGTGGTTTTAAAGAGAAACTCCTCCGCATATTACATTTTAAAGAAAAGGACAGGTGAGTTTGGGGATGGGAGGAGGGAGGCAGGAAGCTGGCTTCTGGGAGGCTGGGATCTTGAAACATACCTTCCAGAGGGTGGCCAAATTTAGGGGCATTTCTCTTCAGAAGCGAGAAGGACTGAGTTCCTCTCAGTAAGGCAGTTCACAAGCACACGCTGGATCTTAAAGGAAGGCTAGCTCTAGTCTTTACTGGAAGATGCCCGTCTAGGCGCTTCCCTTGGCCATAGCATTGGAGACGCGTGTCCCGCGCCGAGAGAGACCCCTTCTGTCCAAATGCTGGCGCTGCAGCGCGGCTCGCGGAGGAAATCACCAAACACCACAGGGAACAGAGCACTTCAGGCAGAGAGGAGTGTGTGCTGCAAGCCGGGCACGGTGGAACCAGGGCGTCTTGGAAGTGGGACATGCAGGGAAAGCGTGGGAAAAGAAGCTGGACGGGCAGGACGAGGTGAGCTGCTGAAGGGCGCATGTGCGGTGCCGCGCCGAGTGCTTTGTCACGTGTCCTAGAGGCAAGGCTGGGCTCCTTGGTTTTTAGTGGATGAGGGTGTTTCCCAAGGAAAACCTGGGGACACCACGATGCCGGCATGGCCTGGGGTTGAAATGGCATAGAGACAAGGTGGTGGCAGGAACAGTGGCCTTCCACGGAGCCTGGGCTGCTCCAACGGAGCCAAGCTGAGACATTTCCCCTCGGCCTCCGTTTTTCTGCCTCCATATCCTTTACCACCCCTTTGCTAAGGACAAAACGATGCATGTATGGCCAAAACGGCTGGCTCTAGAGGTCTACGTTAATTTCTAATTTGAAGCACATAATCAGCCTAAAGAATAAATCTCCGACACTCCTGGGACTTCAGCAACAAAAAGAACCCAACTTGGAGGTGGTTTACAACTAATCAGGGTAAAGAAAGATGAGGCAATGTAAACACGGTAAGGGGGTGGGGGGGGGACGTTTCACTAAGTTCTCCTGTAGCGCACATAAGATTTTCAAGGCAGCTCAAGCACATTAAGGGGCTACATCAACTGGCTCTCCTGATGGAAAAGGTGAAGCAGGGCAGGACAGAGAAGGCTCATGTCCACAAATGTTCGCACCTTTAGTGTCTCCATCATTTGTGAAATGCCGGTTAAAACAGTGGTCCATATGAGATCCAGAGAGACTAACTGATGGGTAATTAGAAGCTTGAGCCTGAGGCCCAGCTCCAGTGGGGACTGGCTACTCGAGGCTTTGTCAAGTCCATCCAGAGGACGCCTGGGGGATGTGCTCATGGCCGTGGGCTGTGAGCCATGGGCTCCGGGTTCAGCCTTTTGCCACATGGGCGTCTGGGCACAGAGACACCAAGAAGCATGAAAATACCATTGGGTGGAAGGGGCCCAATGAAAGGAACACCTGGAACCATCCAGAAAGCAGCCCCATTACCCCTGGAAGCCTCGGGAGTTGCTGAATTGATCCAAAGTCTGGGGAATGACCTCAAGCCTCGCTGATGTCTGGCTCCTGGAGTGGGGAAAGCCGATGGTCTCCAAGGGCCTATGAGCAGGCAGTGGCTCCATTTGGGCAAGTTGATCCCTCCCTCCTCCCTCCCACCCCAGGATTTTTTCATAACCCCAGCTGCCCGGGGGCAGACAGATTCCAAAGTTGAAACAGCCCTCTTTCTGGGAAGGAGCCAAAAATGGGGCTCCCTGACATCCTGCAGGGTTTCGGCCTCAAAGGCTGTTGCTAGGCTGGGTACAGGTGGAGCGTTCACCTATTGGGAAGAGGTGGCCTACACAGGACACAGAATCCAGAATCTTCACCAACTCAGTTATCTACTGGTTCGAGGGTTGAAGCTGGTCAATCTGCTGCACTTCCAGTGCCTGGCACATATTTGGCACTCAATAATTGCTTCTTCAGGGCACAGGGCGAATAGCCAATGTGCCTCATTTTTCTTCCAGCCACTTTGACAGCAGAATGGCATCGTCTTCATTATCATCACTACCATCAACTTCCTTATAACAAAAACAACTGCCACCGCATCAGCTAAAGCTTCCCCAGATGGTACCACATTCAAGGCATGGTGCTGCATCTTCTCCTTTAAGCCTCCCACCAATCCATGAGGGAGATACCCTTATCAGTCCCATTTTACAGATGACAGCAGTGAGTTTTCTAGAGGTGAATTTATTTGCCAGAAGCAAACGGTGACTAGCAGAGCATGGCTGCACCCCAGGCCTTTGTTGCTCTCCCAAAAGTGTGTTCCTTGTTGCCCAACTCACCGAATGTCTCAGCAGTTCCTGGAATAGCACTTCAAGAATGGTCTCCTTCCTCGCCAGAGAGGATGAACGCGACAGGAGGGAACCCTTGCAAGCCCAGAATCAAATACTATTAACTTTCTCCTCTTCTCGTGCCTGAGCATTTGTCCATTCATTTAGCAAATAATGGTTAGGTGCTTTCAATGTGTTCTGCTAAGCATGTGAGATGAATTATAACCAAGACAACAAGCCTAGGTCTTTGCAGGTGTGTGTCTGTGTTTTACCGTGGGAGTGGGGGTGGGAGTAATGTGGGGGGGGTGAACAGGAATTGCAATAAACTATTCCAATTGGTCTTCATGTAACCAACATGACTTCTGTCATAACCACCAGCCACCCACCTCCCCATAAGCCTGCCTTTGAAGATGACATGGCATCTGGCATCTAAGACACCCTCAGGTAGCCCCTCTACCGACAGCATCAAGTCATGGGGAAAGCATGGATGTTAGGATAAGTAAGACCTAGGTCTGAGTTCTAGCTTCACCATTTACTAATTGATGACCTTCCTGAGCTTCAGATTACATCCCTAAGATAGCTTCCCCCTTGGTGCTTTCATTAGGACAATTGTCAGATGGGGTATGGCATAGGTTGGACAGGGTTGAGGTGTAAATTTCACGTGAGAGGATGGAGACAGCAAAGGAAGACTGCTCCAGAGAAAGTGTGCCTGAAAAGAGGAAGAGCGATTTCATGATGGGTGGGAGTGTGGGTATAGCCGAGGGAGGGGCTTGAGGATGGGAAGGAGGAGAGGTACCAACATAGAAGGCACAGTGAAAACAGAGAAAACAGAAGCCATGACTGTTGGAGACACAGGAAGAGGCAGGTGGATGTGGGGTCCTGTACAGTTGAATGAATTAGCCTTAAACTACAGTTCCCTTCTTTGAGGTGTGTGGGAAACAGGCAAGTACAGATGCAGAAAGGTTTAGAGAAGTGGATAAGTAGCCAGGAGGACATGTGGAAAAGATGTTTCCTGATAGTCTCACTGTTCTTCCATGAAATGGGAATAACAGCTGTAAGAATCAGGGGCAGTAAGGGCCATAGGAGAAGAGCCAAAAGGTTGAGTGGGAGCCTCTGAGTCTTCACTGAGTTAAGAGAACATAAAAGGGCAGCATGGCTGTGTGATTTGTGTCACGGCCTTGGTTCTCAACGTCTAAGATCAAAGACTTGTAGCATTGAACCAGGCTTGGGGGTTTGCTGGGGATGTGGGAAATTCATTCATTAAATAAATATTTATTGCTTCTGCCATGCACTCTCCTAAATATACAGTGTAGACGAAACCAAGAAAAAGCAGACCCCCATGAAGCTTATAATCTTGTAAAGAAGGGCAGGGGCACAAGAGACTCAGGGGTGCTGCTGAAGAGTGTTGCTGAGATGATCAACCATAGGAAAGAAGGTTTGGAAGGAAGCTAAGAGCCAGGGAAGAAGTAGAGATGTCAAGACGTCTGTGAGACCAAAGATCAGGTGGGTAGGGTACGGGAAAGCTCATGAGAAAACTGAAAAAGCAAGAGGCCAGGCAGACAGTAGAAGACTGACTTGGCTGGAGGAAGCAGGTCTCCATGATGCTAAGGTCTAGGAGTTTCCAGTGAAGTGGCTGAAGAGTAGAGATGCAGGTCATTGAAGCAGGTCATGGAATGAACTGTTAGGACGGGCCAGTTGCCCAGATATAATGCACTCTTACTATTGTGGCAGTAGTTGAGGTAGAGAAGATTTTGAGACAGGTCCAAATGAAAAAACATGACCTGAAATTTGGTAGAAGAAAGACAAGGAAGGGTTAGATATGAGCTGCAAGAGAAGATGAACTATTATTAAAAAAAAAAAAAGTTACACGTGTGGAAGTTCTAGTAGATCCCTGAGGGAATATCAGACCCCCAATCCCAAACCCTGGTGCTTTGGGTGTCAGAAAATGAGTATCCTCTGGCAAAGGGGGCTGCAGGGAAAGACCATTTCCATTATGGCAATGGAGAGGACAGCGCAGTCTTCAACAGGGGAGAGAACAATGGAAAGTTTGACTGGGGATTCCTGAGGCAACAATGGCAAGAGTTGGGGAGGGGAAATAAGAGCAAGAGGAGACAGGGGCAAAGCAGATGGGGGGAAAGGGGTTGAGGGGACATGAGAAAAAAGGAAATTGGCAGGGGGATAGGAAGAAGGGCACCCTTTGTGAGTGACCAAGTATCATCTGGAAGAGAAGTGGGATTGAATGTAGCTGACCTCAAAAACCTAAAATTCTGTTCAGGTTATTTTAGTGTCAACACTGACCTGGAGCCCAAGACTGAATTTGGCTTCACTTCAGGGAAGCTGTGATGGCTGCCTCTGTCCCTCAGGTCAGGTCCCCCATGCCCAAAACCTCTATCTCCTCCAATTGGATCCAAATGAGCTCTCCCCTCATTGGAAGCCGAGACGAGGGGCTGCGGCCAGAACTAGGGTGAGGCAAGCCGGGCACCCAGGGCACAAAACATAAGGAGGCCTAACTCTCAGAGCTGTGCAAGTTCAGGGTCATCACCTACCTATTGTCCTGCAAAAACGACCTTCCTCAGTTTGTTATGTTCCATGTTGCAGAAAGAATAAACAAACATGACACCCAACTCTGAGCATGCAGGCTAACACTGACAAGGTTTTAGAAATAGGCACAATAGACAGCTTAACAATCTCTGAAAGAACAAATAGCATCAGCAAGAGAAAACATGCTCCGCTTTTGCCAGGAGAGGAGTTCAGAATCCAGGACATCAGTGATGTGTTTTCATCGCCCACAAATGATCAGCGCCAGGAGAACCTGAACCACCATCAGCTTGGGCTCTAGAAGCACCTATTGACCATATGCCAGGCACTGTAACGAATCTAGGGCCCATAGTTTCTGAAAGTTTTCAGTCTGGCAAATAAATAAACCCTGGGGCATCCCACTAGCCGTCCTTTGGGCTACAGAAAAGTCACCTCTCTCCTCAGAACCTGCCGAGTCCGCCCCCTAGTGGCCACGTACTCTGTCTGCAGGATCCAATTTCTCACCACCCACTCCAAAAAACGCTGTTGTTCAGAGAGATCCTTAAGCCTCATCTAAGCCGCCACCCGCTCCCTTTCCCTTTCTCCCCACCTGTTTCCACGAATTAGAAGCCACTGAAATGTAAAAGTAAATAAACAGCAAAGCTTAGCAGGAACGACCGAAGAGCCGGAGAGAGCTACTGAGTGTCCCCTGTGCTTGGCCCTGGTGGCCAGCGGAGGCGGCCACAGGCAGCCCTGGAATCTCACTCTTGAGGCGCCAAAAGCAACAAGAGCTGCTGACCAGAAATACGTGTGTTTTCCCCCTTCTCTTCTCTCTGGATTGTTTTTCCATTACCTCAAGTCTTCACAAAGTCCCCAGGAGAACCCAGGTCCTGCTTGCAAATGCAGGAAAATGCCACAGTTAGCTGTGTTCTCAGACATCCGTGGGGCCCGTGAAAGGCCCTCGGGTTCCTTATAAAAAGTCTATGATTTCTTAAGGGAAGTGGAATGGTAAGAACAGGCCACACGCAGACTAACCTCTACCGTCCCTTCCTAGAGCTGGCTGCTGGCTGGGGAAAATCACATTTTTCCCCCCTCTCTCCCCTACAAAAAGGTGAATCCCAAGCAGTCAAAGATTGTTCTAGGCACCCAAAGTGAAAGGAGGCCTTGGCAAACTGTACTTAATTCGATCATTGTCAAAAGCCAAATGGGAAAATCCGAGAAAAATAACATCTGATTTATTTGAGTTTGGGCTTTGATTAGCATGCTGAGCAGGCGACCCTTAATTTGTCATAGTTGCACTTTGTGTGATTACTATGCTGAGGAAGCCACGGGATGGAATGCGAGGTGCTCAAAAGGCTTTCTATTCACTCCAAATGCACGGCCGAAAGCAAAATCCAAACTCCCTTAATATTTGTTTCTCACCTCCTCAGTATTCTTGGCTTAACATCTCCTTTTCATTTCTTCATCCATCGTGAAACATGTATTTTACAGGGAAAATGTGAGCAAGGTGAATCTTCTTTCCACACAATGGAGGTTTCCCTGAGCTCGTGCTGTGCCCTACACCCCTTGATGCTCCACAACCCCTGGGAGAGTGAGCAAGTTCCCTCACCGGCACACAACCCCCGCTCAGGCCTTACTTCTCACATTCGCTCACCAAGATACCCCCAACAAATACAGCCACCTTCCCTGCCTGGGCACATCGGGCTCTGCCCGGCCACGGCCCAGAAAGACCTTCCCAACAAGTTCACTGAGGACATTTTTATTTTCTCTCCAAGGTCCTGCTCAAACATCCTGTGAAGATGTCTCTGAGCCCACCAGAAAGGGTGTGGAGTATCCCCAGCTCTCATAGTGCTTTTCACAGTATATTACGATTATTTGTTTGCTCTGTCTTTCACACTAAACTGAGCTCCTCATGGGCAAGAACCATGTGTTTTCACCTTTAATCCCCAAACTGTAGAAACAGCATTGCCTAGCTGTCATGGGCACTCACAATTCTTCTTGTTAAGTGAGTAGATGGATGGGTGGGTGGATAGATAGTAGATAGGGAGAGAAAGAGATAGGTAGTGGAGAAGAATCCAGGGTCCTTACACAAAGCTCTTCCCATGTAAGATTACAGTGATCATCTTTCTATACCCACCTCCTCTTTGCTAAGATCTTCTGGCTCCATTTCCAGGTGCTCAAAGCACATGCCAACAGGGACCCTCCACTGTGGCATTCCATCAGCCTCTGTCCCTCAGGTAACGACCCCCATTCTCTAGAATCTAAGCTCCTATAAAACGTACATCTTCGTAACTAGTTAATTTTTAATAAGGACCGTAGATTGAATAGCAGTAGTGTGCCAATATACGTTTTCTGGTTTGGATCATCCTATTGTAGCTGTGTAAGAGAATGCCCTTGCTTTTAGGAAATACATAATTAAGGATTTAGGGGTTAACGAGGTATCATGTGTGCAAGTCACTCAAGCAACTATGAACAAAACAATACGTATAGGTAGAGCTAAAAAAAAGGTGGTAAAATTTTAATATTTAGGGAATCTGCGTGAAGGATATATGGGAACCTTTTGTACTATCATAGAAACTTTCCTGTCAGTCTGAAATTATTTCAAACAAGAAGTTTTTTTGTTTTTATTTTTAATGAAATAACCACAGATTTAATAACCCACAGATTTTGTTCTGCTTATATTATTGCACCAAAATAATTTCTTTATTCAAAACTAAGGGAGTGGAAAGGTGAAGTAGAATCATCAGGATCTCTGCCCCCGGTAGAGCCCCTTGACCTCAAGGTCTCTGAAATCCCTGTTTGGAATCTGCAGGGGAAGTCTGAGAATTGGGGGCAAGTGAGGAATGGAGCAGAGAGATAAGGAAAACGAAGGAAGGAAGCAAGAAAAGAAAGAGCGGGAAAGGGGAATCCTTTGGGGAGTGTTCACTGCAATTTGACTCTTCTGGTGCACATGCTTAATCCATGAGCTAAAGGTCTTCACAGGATATGTCGGTTCTGATGGAAATGGGAAACTTGTGAGGAAGTCTCTAGAAAAGGAAGAAATGTTTCAGAAGATAAATCAGCATGCTATAAACCCAGAGATGGTGCTTGGTTGGGCATAAGCTAAGACAAAGAGGAATGTCCACTGAGGCTCAGAACATAAACCGTGTAACAAAGCAACGTGACTGTGGACCCCAGGTCTTCATGGCTGAGCCTGCTGCTGCCACAAAGAGAACCAGAGATGATCACCTAGATGCATCAGCCCCCTACTCTAATTATTTTCTCCTCAACTACCTAATATTTCAGGCAAAAGATATCTAGTGTCTTTATACTCTAAATGAATCTCAATTTCTCACTTCCCTATGCAAGCACAGATAGTTTCCATCGGTTTTGACTCCACTTCTTTAGGAAATAATGTCTGACTGCACAAGCCTGGTATAGGATCCCTCCTATATGCCCCCAGAGCTCCCAGCTCCCACACCCCATATCATAATGGCATATGTTATAAAATATATCATTTTCTAATCACCTGATTATTTATCTGAATCCTTTACTACACCTAGAGAAGGCAGAGACTGGGTGCTGTTTTCTCTGATATCCACAGCTAAGCAGGATGCATGGCTCATGATAGACCTTCATTTGCCCATATCTACCTGGCTGATAAATTGATTAATATTTGTTGAATTAAATCAAATATTGGCCCTGCTTAATAATCATCATCAAATGCTTACATAGTGCTTTCCAAGTGCACTTCTAATGTATCAGCTCATTTAATCAACAACCCGTTGAGACATGAACCCACAGTCCTTTTCTGCAAACAAATAAAGTGAGACCCAAAGGCATTGAGTTCTTGCCCCAAGGCACGCAGGGCCCAGGCAGTCTCACTCCAGCATCCTTACTTTCAACCACTACTAATATGGCCTCTGGTAACTTTGAGAAGCTTTCCCAATTCAACAAGCATTTCTTCAGTGTCATCAATTCCAGATCTGGACGTACAAAGACGAGCCCTAAGGAATTCACAGGGACCCTTAGGGTGTTTATGGACCTAGATGTCCATAAACGAAACTCTCTACCTCCTGGGAATATTGAAAAGAACATGCTTTGCCCTACACTGCCAAAAAAAGTGTCTGTAGCCATCAAGACATAGGGAGACCCCTGTTAATTCAGGTTTTTTCCCACTATTTAAAAGTTTTTCTATTTCCATCTTTGCTGGAATTTCCCTGCTCCAAGGGGCAGGTATGTCCCTAACATTTGCAAGACTTAAGTCAAGAATCCAAATAGGGGGCAACGTAGCCTAAACATGTCTAAATATTTAAAAGTTTAACTCAAGCTAACAAACTAGTAAATAAATATGTTATACCCTCCTATCTTGATAAATAAACCTTCAGAATGAGAAGATTCAAAAGCTGTTGCTATGGTTTTTATAGTGCTGAAAGTTAAATAGCAAAGACAAATACATTTAATTATTGTGAGGGTCTTGTTCACTTGACAGACCAGCAATATTTGGATGAGAATAAAATAAGGACAAATATAAATAATAAGTTGTTAAATATTTATTCCGTAAACTATTTCTCATGCCTTCATTTTGGTCAAGTCATTTGTTATATTGTTGTAATCAGAATTTTCACATAATTTGTGTTCTATTGCTAGTACTAATTAAAGAAAATATGTACTTGTACTCAAAGTGTAAATATTTCAAATATATTTCTTCAAAACCTAAATTAAAGTAAATGTAAAAAAGGTGAAAAGTCAAATTACTTCTCATGTTTTAAGAATTGTTTTTCTTCTAAAATACTAATACTTATTAAAATTAAAAGGCAAAATAAATAATTAATGAATATCGTACTTTAAATCAAAATAGAATATAAAACTTGAATTTTAAAATTTTTTTTGAAAATTTCAGTGTTTTAAAATAATTTTATAAAATCAAAACCATTTGGAATTCTAACATTCAACGTTTTTCTTGTTCCAAATGTAAAGAATAATCATATGTCCACATATGATTTGTTCATAATTACAACATGTTCCTTAGCCACCATGCTGCCATTTAAAAAATGCTTTTACAATGATTATTTGGAGATATGTAAAACTTCATCCCATATTATGTTCAGTAAAATAAAATCAGGATATAAAACTTTGTTCAATAAAATCTTAATTTCCACCTTTTCTAGATATAAAACCAGAAAGGAATCTCAAAAGTATTAAAGTAGTTATTCTGGGTAGTAGAACAATGGATAATTTTTATTTTCTTCCTTATGATTTTCAGAAATTTCTAAGTTAACTATAAAAAACATATACTAATCTCATTATCAGAAAAAAAGTTTTATCAGTCAGTTATCTTTCTGTTATAAGTTACAGAAAACCAAACTGAAAGTGGCTTAAACAATAAAGGGAATTTATGGCTAACATAACTGAGAAGGTTCAGTTATGATTTAATTCCTTGGCTCCCTTTCCTGCAAATCTTTATTTTATGTCCATTTTTGTGGTTAGCTTCATCCTCAGGTTGACTTGCCTCAAAATGACAAAATAGCTACCATGGTTCCAGTCTTCCCATCTTCACACTATACCATACAGAAGTAGCAAAGGCATCCATGTGCCAAAATTCCCTGCTCTGGTTGGACCAGCTTGAGATACGGGCCCACTTCTCAATCAATCACCTGGGGGGACCCCTTAGGTTGTTTCCTCCACAGCTGGAGCTGGCAGGGCAATTGGCATCTCTAGAACCACATGGATGACCAAGCAGAAATTCAGGGCGATTGGAAGCAGGCCAGGGGGAATGGATGCTTCGTAGGTACACCCACGTTACACATTTTAAGATAAAATACTTGCAAACCTAATTTTAAACATTAAAAGCCACTATGGTGCCGTGAAAAGGGCATTGGGATGAAAAATCAGAAGACCTGAGTTTGAATTCTGTCTCTGCCTTTCTCTAGGTCTAAGAACTTCTCCAAGTCATTCTGGATGTTTCCTCATCTGTACAATTGCTACCTAAAGGGACCCTTCTCCACTGTCACAGGCAGGGAGATATGTGATATGGAGGCAGAGATAAGATGGATTTGTAGATTTGGTGGCAGGAAGTTACAGGGGCTCCTACCTGATGGCTTGTTTTCTCACTGAAATAGAACACAAGGTCCCCCGTAGGAAGGAACTAAGGTTGGAGCGATGGAGGTTCGAAGAGGGCAGAAAAAGGGTTACTACAAAGGTAGGAGAGGAGCTTGGTAAGATCACACTCACAGATGCAGTATGCAGATACTCAATTTCCTCAAGGCCCTCTTTTAGGACTATCTATCTGTATGTTCACAAGGACCACCTCCATTCCTAAACAATTCCAACTAATGGCTGGGTGATTGGGTAATTTACCTAATTTTTTATCAGAGTCAGGTATCGGTTATTGATTTAAGTCTTCCTGGGAAAGAGAAGAAAAAAAGAAAAAAAGAAACTAGCAAATTGGCATTTTCCTGGAGTCAACAGAAAGGGTATGTGAATGGTTAAGATAGTAAGATAGCAAAGGAGTACACAACTGGAGGTTGTCTTAGTTTACCAAGGGCTGCTAATGCAATATGCCAGAAATGGGTGGCTTTTATAATGGAAATTTATTAGGGTAAAAGCTTACAGCCCTGAGGCTGTGAAAATATTCTAAATCAAGGCATCATCAGAGATGCTGTCTCACCAAAGGTCAGCCGCTAGCGATCCTGGACTCCTGCCACATGGCAAGACAAAATGGCAGCTGGTCCCTGCCTTCTCCTCCTGGCAGCTTTCTCCTCAGCTCAGCTGTGGGTGATCAGGCACGTGGCTCATCTCTGCCCTCTCCTCTGGGGTTCGTTGCTTCAGCTTCGTGCTGCTAGGCCGAGTCCAGCCTCCGGCCTCTCTCTCGGCCTCTCTCTCAGCCTCTCGGAGTTTCTCTGTCTTTCTGCAACTGCAGGTGATCCTGGAGTTCTCTGTCACGTGGCAGGTAAAATGGCAGCGCTCTTTCTCTGTCTTCTGTTTTTAAAGGACTCCAGTAAAGGAATAAGACTCACCCTGGGTCCCGCAATCTAATCAAGGGCCCTTAGCTGAATCTAACCAAAAGATCCCACGTACAATATAGGTTTACATGCACAGAAATGGGTTAGCTTATGAATATAATCTTCTGGGGTCTGCAAAAAAGCTCAAACCAAGACAGAGGTAAATTTCTCAGGTGGCCTAGAGGGCTCTGCACAGGATGTGGGCAGTATTATGACGAAGGTCCTTTTTTCCTCCCCAACACCAAACGGGTATGTTACATGGAGAGCTCTTAGGCTTTTCTTCAAAGGTTCAAGAGCTTAGCTTCCCCAGCCCCCCACTTCTATCCCAATAAAAACTTTGCCTGGTATCCCAGCATCCCAGGGAAATTTACCTCAGTGGGAAAAAAAAAATGAATTCTCGTCCCAGCTCTCAATCAGAATACCAAAGCTGTTTCTTGTAGCACTGCACCCTTGTTTGACAATATAATGAGATCTGGTTAAAGAGATGAAAAATGCCTCAAACTGAGTGTTTATCTCAACCCCGCCAAAAGCTTTCAGGCCCGCAGGCACTCCCACCTCTGCAGAGAGGGTCAGGGACCTCCAGTCGCAGCCACTGGCTCTGGGCTGGCGTCTTGCTACACGGAGCCACTTTTGCAATAGAAGAAGGCAGGACTTTCTGTCAGTTTGAATTTCCTGAAGTGTACTGGCCTGTGTCACAATCTCAGTGGTGTCCGCAGGCAGTAGTTCCCTCAAACCCCTGGAATTGAATGGGAAGCAAGAGGTGAGAGTGAGTGTAAGAAGCCAGCACTAGAGCAGATTGGAAGTGAAGCTCCATAGGGTAGGAAGGTGCTCACCTGGGGGTGGACTGGACATGTGGGGGGTGGGACAGGGTTCCTGCCAATAAATCAGTCTAAAGAGTCAATCTCTTGGGGTTCTGGAGAACCAGTCACACAGTTGATGCAAGATGTCCTTAATTCAGGGTGACCAGTTGGCCGTTCCATTAAAGTCAAGTCTACAGAGCATGCAGAGAATGGATTTGGAAATTAATTAATGCACACAAGGTAGGTAGTCTATCGGGGTAATTTTGAATGAAAAATCCAATTTAACTTCTGAACCTTCAGTGTGAGAATTACTCTGCTCCATCCAGATGGTTTCCAACCCTCCCACATAGGAGTTTTGTATTCTCACCAGATTTGTTTCCATCTTCCTCTAATCTCTAGCACAGATTCCTATCTAACACTTACCATACTGTGCTGTAATTATTTACATGGCTTCCCCGTCCCATCTCCCACCTTACTGTGAGTTCCTTAAAGCAAGGATCCGAAATTTTCATCTACCTTGACACCTAGAAGGTGCTCTCTATATACACTTTAATGGAATTAACCTATTAAAAAAGGAATAGAATGAGACCATTTGGGAAAAAACAAAAAAAGGATATGCCTGAGTGGTAGCACCTCTGGGACTCCAGGAACCCCTGCAGAAACCAGATTACCTTGCACCTTTACCAATCTCATTCCACATAAGGGGTTTTCTTTCAGTTCAACCCAATTTCCCCAGTGGGTTCAGAAAGAAACCAGCATCACCTCCTCTTCCTGTTCTGGTGGCTGGGCAGCATCACCATTCAGCCATGAGGCTACTATGCCCCTCCACTTACACTGGATTTTAGCAGAAGAACCAGTGATTTCCAGAAAGACTCGAAAGGATTAAAAGATATGAATATAACTAGATACTCAAAAATTTGGGTAGAGATATTTGAGCAAGTTGCTTTTACCCCGTATCTACTTTCAATTTTTCACCTTATTTTAAAACCTATTGTACTGTATAATAGTATATCATATTATATTGCATTGTAACTGTTTAAAATGCAACTGATGCCTCCTGCACCAGACTGTAAGCTTCTTGAAGGAAAAAACCCTTGAGTTTTCATCGACCTTAGTGCTCAGCACATAGCTCATAGCTCAGCACTTAATATTTGGAGCATAAATAAGGGAATGAAAGAAATCAGATTATTTGGGAATGAAGCCCAAAGGATCTAAGATAAGAATGCATCATTTATATTTGACTTTGCCTTCTTTCAATGTGGATGATGGTCTTTATTACTCTTAATAACACCAAACCATAATTTAAACATAGAAGAAAACCGCAAACCTTAAGCACCTTGTGTGTATGTATATAATTCTTTGTGTATATTC
>JAQZBX010040484.1:0-22658 GCA_029593785.1 Cabassous unicinctus | reverse complement strand
TCCCCCCCTTGCTGCCTGTGCTGCTGTGTCCATTCGCTGCGTGTCTTCTCTGTGTCTGCTTATCTCCCCCTTGCTGTGAGGTCTTGCCGCATCAGCCCACAGCGCCATGCGAGCCGGCCTGCCCTCACAAGGAGGCGCTGGGAAGCAAACCCGGGGCCTCTCATATGGTAAACGGGTGCTCTATCCATTGCGCCACACCCACTTCCTGCCGTGAGGTTGCTGCATCAGCCCACCGCACCGCTCAGGCCGGCGTGACCTCACAAGGAGGCCTCGGGACGCGAACCCGGGCCTCCCATATGGTAAACGGGGGCTCTATCCACTGAGCCACACCCGCTTCCCTCAGTTTTGAGGTTAGGTCTTGAATTTGAAATCTTTCTTCTTTTAGAGCTATAAATTTCCCTCTTAGCCTTTGCTGCATCCCATAAAAATTTTGCTATGTTGTAGTTTCATTTTCATTTGCCTCAAGATATTTCCTAATTTCCCTTGTGATTTCCTCCTTAACCCATTAGTTGTTTGAGTATTGGTGAATTTCCACCTACTTGTGAATTTTCCACTTTTTCTGTTATTGATTTCTAGTTTCATTTCATCATGATCAGAGAAGATACATTGTATGGTTTCAATATTTTTGGATTTATTGAGACTTGTTGTGTGACCTCTGATATCTTGGAGAAGTATCCATGTGGACTCGAGAAGAATGTGTATTCTGTTGTTGGATGAAGTGTTTTATATAGGTCTGTTAGACCTACTTGGTTTTGGGTATCATTCAAGTCATGTATTCCCTTTTAGATTTTCTGAAAGTGATGTATTAAAGTATCCTACTATTAATGAAGAATCATCAATTTCTCCTTTCAAATCTGTCAAAATATGCTTCATATATTTTGGGTTTCTGCTTAGGTGCATTTATAATTCTTGTTGAAATGACTCCTTTATCAGTATATAATGATTGTTTTTGTCTTTCATAACAGTTTTTGGCTTAAAGTCTATTTTATCGGTTAGTAGTATAGCTACCCTAGCTCTCTTTGATTACTGTTTTCATAGTATATATTTTTTTCATCCTTTCACTTTCAACCTACTACTGTCTTTGAATTTAAGGTGATTTTCTTAAAGATAGCATATGGCTGGGTCATGCTTTTTTTTTTATCCATTCAGCCTTTTGACTGGGGAGTATAATTCATTTACATTTAAAGTCGCTACTGATAATGCAGGAATTTCTTCTGCCATTTTGCTATTTAGTCTTTGTAAGCCTAATACCTTTCTTTTTTGTCCCTCAATTCTTCTGTTAATGCCTACTTTCATATTTACATGATTTTTTTGTGTTGTACCATACTGAGTCCTTTCTCATTTCTATCTGGATATATTTTTCTTATATTTTCCTTGTGGTTACTGTGGTGTTAAAAATTAACATCCTAAATATATATACAGTCTGACTTGATACCAGCTTGACTTCAATAGCATACACACACACTGTTCCTATACCACTCTATCCCACCATTTTTTGTACATGTTACAAATTATACATTCATACATTGTATATCCAAAACCATAGATTTATCATTATTTTTTAAGTACTTGCATTTTTGCACCTGTAGGAAGTAAGAAGTGGAGTTACATGACAAAAAATACAGTTTATAATTACTGAGTGGTTACCTTTACTGCAGGTTTTTATTTCCATATGCTGCTTTGATCCACTCTCCAGTGTCCTTTCTTTTCAGTCTGAAGAATTCCCTTTAGCATTGCTTGTAGGGCAGGTCTAGAGGTGAGGAACTCCCTCAACTTTTGTTTATTTGGGAATGTCCCTGTTGTTTTTGAAAGAAAGTCACACTGGATATAAAATTCTTAGTTGGCAACTGTTTTCTTTCAGCAGTTTAAATATTTCTACCCAATGCTTCTTGCCTCCATGGTTTTGGGTGAGAAATTGGCACTTAATGAAATTGGGACTCCCTTGTTTATAACAGGTTGCTTTTCTCTTGAATCTTTCAGAATGCTGTCCTTGTCCTTTGCATTAGATAGTTTGATCAGATGTGACTATATTATTCTTCAAGTTTATTCTATTTGGTGTTCCAAAGGCTTCTTGGATGTGCATATTCACATCTCTTAGACGATTTTCCTTTTCTGTAATTCTTTTTTCATTCTGCTTCTCAACCTGACTTATTTCAGTTGTCTTGTCTTTGAATTCACTTCTTCTTTCTTCTGCCTGCTCCAATCTGCTAATCAAACTCTCCTGTGAATTTTTCATTTCAATTATTGTGGTCTTTAACTCCAGTAGTTGTTTGGTTCCTTTTTAAAATTTATATATTTTTATTGAGATTCTCATATTATTCATTCACTGTTTTCCTTATATCTTTTGGTTCTTTCTCTGTATTTTCCTTCATCTTCTTGAGCATATTGAAGATCATTTTTTTAAGTCTTTGCCTGGTATGTCCACAGTCTGGTTTCTTTGCTGATGTTTTCTGGATTTTTATCCTGTTCCTTTGGATGAGATATCATTTCCTATTTCTTTGTTTGCCTTGTAATCTTTTGTTGCACACTGTATATTTTATTATTTTATAATGTTAACTCTGGGGTTTATTCTCTGAGGTGTCTATTTCTTGAGATTTTCTTGAGTGTCAGCCTTCCTATCAGGAAGTTCCACCCATGGTAAATGCAAAGAATTAGATCTCCCCTTTCTTTTCTGGGCCTGTGTCTTGTCTTGAGCTTGTGCTTTCTTGTGCCCATGGCAGTTTTCCTGTTTCCAGGTTGAATGATCCCTTTACTTCCCAGGAAACAGAACTTCTCCTTCTCCTAGGTATTCCACTGCTAGACTTCCTGCAGATGAGCCCTTGCCCCAGACTGACTGCCTCATTTGTTTCATAGGCTGCTTTCATTGCCTCAAGCTACTTTTGCCTGGGGAGGGGAGGGAGGCACACACTGGAGAGGAATTTTCCCAGTCAGTCTTTCCCTGCCAGAATAAGGCCAGGAACCCACAAAGGGAGTGCCAGCTGGCTCCAAACTGCCCTCCTCACCTGAGGAGGATGGGGCCAGGAAGGGTGCCAGGAGCTTCTTGCATGGTTCCCCAAAGCTGCACTTTCTTGAACTTCCTGGCAAAGGCAGCCCTTCAACTGTCCTCTGCAATTCTGAGGAAGTGTACCAAGTTTAAGTTTCCTCCACCGTTTTTGTCTGGGGCAGGTTGGAACAGCAGCCACCCTCAGAGCCGGGCACGCAGAGGTCCGAACTCATTAATCAATAGCTGTGATCAGTGATCGGCCCATGCCCACTCCAGATCTTGGGGGAGTAGATTTTTATGTCCTTTTCGGGCATCAGGGAGGTATGTGAGAGGGTTGACCCCACTGCTATTTGCTGTAAGAGTGGGGGCTACACGATGGTAACCACTGCGTAGAGAAAGCAGTTTATTGGTATTTACCATAATTAGCCAGCCTCTTCCTCCCTTAATGCTTCTTGCCTTAATGCTGTATAGTGTTCTACTGGACTCTGGAGTTTCAAAGTAGTTGATTCAGACATTCCCTGCCTGTTTAATAGTTGCTCTGGTGGGGTGACTGATTTCTGGAGGTTCCTACTCTGTCATCTTCCCATAATCTGCACCCCACATGTTTTTATTTTCTCTTAAAGTACAATAAGAACAATAATTGCTTTAAAAATATAGCTCTGAAATACAGGCTCCTAACAAAGAGGTTTTGTGGTTTTTGTTTTTTTTTTAAGTACAAAGAGGCTGAATGCTCTTTATGACCTTCTTACACATATCTTTCATACTAAAGCTTTTGCCTCTAGGATATACTTTGAGCAGTTATCACTTCAAACTTAAACAGTATCTTATAAAACTAGAGTTCTCAAATCATTTAATCTATCATACTCAGTAGAAAATTTTTACCCTATTTAAAAGAGATAGGAGGTTAGACATGAAATTGCTCATTCAATATTTTAAAGTAAACTGCTATTGTAGCTAATAAGATCAAGAACTCCTATTGTAGTTTTGGACAACTTTGTATATTTAAATATTTCCTATTGCTAGAATTATTATAAATTATAATAATTGCAAAAGAAAGCATTTAAGCTCTAGACTCTTTATCATATTGAAAGAAATATAAATCTGCTCACTTTATGCAAGGAGCACATGAGGAATCTTCAAATATTTTATAACATTTCCCTTTAACTATAATAAATGACCATACCAGAAAAATAATCATTCTATAGTGTCAGATCTCAGTGAATATTAAACTCATTACAAGTAAAATCATTTTCACTTTTTAGAGTCAGTTTGGTTATTTCTGTGTGACCGAATGCAGTGCCATACATGAATGTGGCTAGTACAGGGTAGGCACTCTGTGCACATTGTTGGATGTAAATCTGCATTCTGTTCTTTATAGGGAAGTCTCATGATCCAGGATTTCCTCTGTTCAGATACCTAGATGCTGCAGTTGTATCAGGAGATGGTCAGAGTGAGCTACAAAATCTGTCTAACTCAACATTAACAAAAACACATGCTTTTTCTTATAATTTTAAAAATCATGGATGACAGCTCTTTACAGTTAGTTTCTGCAAGCTATATATTCTACCTGGCCCTGAAGTTTGTTAATTATTTTTTTAAAAACTGTAACATACTAATATTTAATTTCATGCTAAGCCTTAAGCTTACATATATTCACCAAAGATGGTTGAGATCAGTTACAATGCTTTATTACTCCAGTCAGTGTCAAGTGAAGTGTGGAGTCTTGTGAAAATACTTTTAACCGGAAAAAAAAAAAACCCACTGTATTTAACATACGACCTCAAAGAGGTTTATATAATATATTTTAAATTGCTTTCCTGTGCTATTCAGATTTTTCAGGTAATTAAATATAAAACAGAATGATTCATTATACATTTCTAATGTCACTTGTTATTTGGTATTACTTATCTTTGTACATTTTTCTCTCCTAATTTTAATGTAAACTTCATGAGGATAATATATACACATAGTATGTATAAGCACAGTAGCAAGTACATAATGGCACTTAATAATCATTGAATGAATAAATGGACAAACATCCAATGAGGCTATAGGAGAGGACAGATAAGTGGCAGTCCTACTTCCATGTGCACAAGTATAAGGTACACAATTAGAAAAAAAAAATCCAACTATGCTTATACAATGACAGGGTATATTAAAAAATTCACTAGCATACCATTTAGGCAACACACACACAGATTAATATATATATTAAGCAAATGTAGAGAAAAGTGTTAAAAGAACAAACACTAAATTAATAACAGTGTTTACTTCTAGAGTGACGGCTGTCATGGAGTGTGGTGTCGAAGGGGCCTTAAATTATCTATAAATGTTTTAACTTTTTACAAGGGGAATATATCTATACTGTGCAATTCAAAACCAATAAGGGAAAAAAAGAGGAAAGACAACATAAAGCACTGGCATAGAATCCAAAGGCTTTCTAGACCTAACTTGCAGTTTTATCAGGAACAAACATCTTAACCTCTCATGATCTCTGTTTTCTCATTTATAAAATGAGTAGGTAAGATTAGTTGATCTCTAATTTCTATATTTTATGATGAACTGTGCGCTGTCAATTATAAGGCATTGCCTGAAACAACTAGACCAATGTGATAATAAAATTAAAGTACCAGCCAAATTGTTTAGCATTAAGAAGACTATAAGAAAATAGCTTCATCCATTCATGGTTTATCTGTGCAAGGAATACAACAGGCAATTTCAGATGTTGTACCTTTTAAAGATCACACTGAGCTAGAATAAATCCATAAAAAGGAAGCTAAAAGAATCCAGATGATAAATGGGCTTTTAAATAAGGAAGAAAAAAAAATCAGTTCTTTTTGGAAAAGAAAATGTTAGTGAAGAAATACATACCATCTGAAGTCGCTCTTTTGATGCAAGGGACATTGTGAAGAGGCCTAAAATATTGTTTTTATTACCAAGTAATGTGTGCAACAGACACTTATTCATCCTCACCTCTCTAAGATATGCTTCATCTTTTAAATTCAGGGATGAGGGAAGGGTGGATGAAGATCAGGGACAAGGAATATGATGAGGCTCAGAGATATGAACAAATGGTGGTAATGAGATGGTAGCTACAATTTGAAGGCAGCAGATGTGAGTAGTGTGTTTATGTGATAGAAAAAGGAAGAGAGAGTACATACAAGTGAGCTGGGGAAAGGGGAACAAGGAAGCAAACAGTATTATTCTTCTTGTCCCATGCACAAAGAGTGTGGGTGAGTCTTGGAAATCAATTATTATATCCTCTCAATTGTACTTCTGCAATATTTCTTGCATCTGTCCTCTTTCCATTTTCATTCATTTAATGGACTCTCTCTTCTCATTAATGAAGCCCTCATTTCCAGTCTCCTGTTCAGTTGTGAAAGTGGTTTATTTACATTCCTTACTACAAGTCATCAACCTGTGTCAAGACAACTGTTTTCATCAGTTGTGCACAAGTAATAACATAAAAAGTCAAAATAAATTAAAAAATTAAAAAATAGTTTAAAAAGTCAAATCCTTATTGTATTAGTCAGCCTTAGGGGTGCTGATGCAAAATACCAGAAATGCGTTGGTTTTTATAAAGGGTATTTATTTGGGGTAGAAGCTTACAGTTACTGGGCCATGAAGCATAAGTTTATTCCCTCACTAAAGTCTGTTGCCACATGTTGGAGCAAGGCAGCTGCCGATGTTTGCCAGGGTTCAGGCTTCTTGGGTTCCTCTCTTCTCGGGGCTCTGTTTCTCTCCGGGCTTAGCTCCGCTTCCTCCACAAGGTCAGCTGTAGACTATCAGGTGAACGGCTCACTTCTCTTCTCCTGGGGCATTCTCTCCAACATCAGAACTGCTTTCTCTGTCTTTTGCCTTGCCTTTTATATTTGATTCCCCCACCCACCAAGGGGTGGGACTCAACACCCTACTGACATGGCCCAGTTAACGCCCTAATCAAAACTTAATCATGCCCAGATTAGCAGACCAGTTTACAAGCATAATCCAATATATATTTTTGGAATTCATAATTACATCAAACTGCCAAACAGCTATACTTATCTATCTGTATATCTATTCATCTATCTATCATTATCTATCATTATCTATAATAATGTAATTCCTTTTCTTGCATTCCCATATGTTTGAATGGGATGAAATTGATTGGAGAAAAAGCTAGAGTTTAGGAATTGCATGTAGCTCTGCATATACATATATCTGATATTCATGTGGCAGAAGAAAAATTAATAATAGCTTTCAAGGAAAAAGCCCAAATCCCATAACATCATAGATGATTTTCCAAGATTGGCCTCAACGTAGTTTCCTATCCTCTTTTCTCTTTCAGCCCCACCCCTGCAAAGTTGACTCACCCATACTGGGCTGTTCGTTGTTCCGAATACATTCCATACACTTTTCATGCCTCTGAGTCTTTGCTGAAATCGTTCTAAGCCTCAAATACCCTAGCCCTCCATTCTCCACAACTATGGATGTTCTTATTTGTCCTTTAAGATATGCTCAAATATCATCTATTCTATAAAGCTCCTAGACCTGTCCAGGCAGAACCAACACTTTCATCATACTCCCTGAACATCATATTGTTATCAGAATTATTTCTGTGTCCACTCCTCCCTCTTACCACTCATGAACTCCAAAACTTCCAGGAAAGCTCTGTACCTTTTCAGCTTTCTATCTTAGCACATTGCCTGATAGATAGCCTTCCATCAATGGTAGTTTGAATGGAGATAGAAAACAGGTAACAGCAACAAAAGATCTGGTTCTAAGAGACATTAAGGATATCTCTCTTTACAAGAGAAGACAATCATTTAAGCTACTCTGTGACTATCTCCTATTTTAAAGGGACTTCAGGGCAGGAAATCTTCTAGTTTCTATTAGTAACACTTTTCTGTGTTACTAATAGAACACAGCCCTTGTTATACATTTTCTCTTACACAGGAAATTCTTATAAAATTCTGCAAAAAGGATGCATAAATTGGTAAAATATGAATCTCACACTACCAATTAAAGGTCCTTTAAATAGTGGTATATTCCAATTAAGAAAACATATGTTTTGTCTGACATTCCCAATTTGTCTATCTTTAAACTGATTTAGTGATTAGACAGGAGCATTTCCCCTGTTTTCATCTGCTCCTGACACTAAACTATGACTCATGGCCTTCAATATCAATTAGATCCCTAGTTGGAAATCTACAAAACTGTGAGCACCTTAAAAGCTCCTAAATCTCCAAGGAAGCCCCAAGTTTCCCTTTCCCTTAATAAGAAAGGTGGCAAAGTTCTCTAGATTCTCTATAATATGCATATTTGGTAACTGAGATTGTCTAAAATGTCCTCCCTTCAGAGGTCTGGGGGCCTATAATGACCTGCACAGCAGTGAAGTGTCTTCATTTTGGTATATGTGTACTTAATGCTTTAGCACATCCAGTGAATCTGCAAGAACTCCAAGAAGCCTCTGGTAAATGAGGCAAGAAATCTGTGGGAAAGTACTGGGAGAAGCACTACAATATGAAACTATAGGAAATGAGATGCAGGATTCTATTAATTCTGGGAAACTAATACAGACTCCAGAATGGAATGGGAACATAAGCAGACAAATTGCCTTCTTGGGAGTTAGGAATTAGGAAAAAAAAAAAAAGGATATGAAAAAAGTCTCAGGTTCCCAGAGGGGTAATTATTAGGTTGAAATGAAATGAAGGTGCTGGTGAATTTTCTGGTTTTTGCACCTAAAATTTTGAAGTGCTTCATGGCTTATGAATAGATCTATTGAAAGGTGAGGTCTACAGCTCTCCATTAGAGACAGTTGATCACCATCCTAAATATAAAGCTACGAAATAGTCCACCAAAAAAATTGTCTAGTTCTTCCAAATATGAGGAAGAAAAAAAATACAAACAAAAATACACAACTAATTTTATAATAAACATTAGCAAATCAGAAGCTTAGATTTACATTTAAAAATGGATATTCAAGAGCTATTACATTTATATTAACTTATTCAGTAATCTATAGAATATTTTGAGTATTATGTTGGCACTATGTGGGACACAAAGAAGGAGAAAGAGTAATTGCCCTTGAGGAGCTCTCACTCTAGTAAAGGATCAGGGACTTATTGTTTTAGACATGTGTTCAATTTTTAACCATATTTAGGCCAACATTTTTCAGTATTTTCTATCAGCTCTAGGAGAAAAAAGATTTCATGGTTCAGTACATTTGAAAAATAGAATGTATCCAGAGGATAACATAGCTGCATAATGAAGGTACTGAGAAGTCTTGTAGTATAGAATTTTAATTTTGTTTAACTCATTATTTCCTAAAATTATATAACAAAATCTTTTTTCACCTAACACCTATAAACACATTGTGGTATACTTTTGATTTGGGCACACAGTTTAAAAAAATGTAATCATATATTTCCTAAGGCACTGAAAAATATATGCTTGTACACTTTTCACATTTTTAGAAGATAATATAAAAGAAAGAGCAAGTCTGCATATTCTTGGGAAAATATTATAGAATAATTTGAGGCATGGGGTTAAGGGATAGGAGGAGCATAACAAATAGAATATCTTTCCAAACTACCTCTAACTGTAAATTATGCTTTATGAAGACTAAAAGTAGCCATAAGACTTTAAAAACAGGTGATTTAAACATATAATCCTTCTACTGAAATCTGTTTCATGTAAATTGAGGCTGTTCAGAATTATATCTTAATCTGCTATGGATTTTACTTGTATTCTTAATTATATATAGAAACAAAACATTGCATGCTTCATATTCCATTTGTTAAAATAAACTTTGTCCTTTTTTGAATTTTAAGTTTGTACCTGCTCTTCTCTCTTGAGGGTAGCTAGTGGAATTACAGTGTTTAGGTATTTCTAATTGCTGGTTTAAAAAAAAAATAGCAGGATTAAAGAGGAAAATGTTTCTTCTTCCTTGTAGCTGCAGAAAAGCGGCTAGAATTCTAATTCTATATCATAAAACTGCCTTTGCAAATATTTCTAACAAAGTAGTCTTGTCAGACACCTGGATTTCAGTGTTGATACAGTCTGTGAAAATAACCTAACTTTTAAAGTCTGTCATTCTGTCCTACTTAATAAATTGTTGCTATGGTAATATAATTAAAAACAACATTCTGATTTCTGAAAAGTTTCCTTTGCAAATTTATTTCAGCTTTAAAAAAATCATTGGCACATCCCTTTTCTTGCAAATATATGGAGGACACACACACAGGCCTTTAATTCTGTAGGATTTATTGAAAGAGTTTTGAATGTTTAATTTTGTTTAAATTAATAATAGGTGCTATGACCAAAACAAAACAAAAAACTTGTGTACATCATATTGATGAGGGACTAGTAGCACAGAGAAAAAAATAACTTCGTCCCTGGATAAGCAGTCTGTTTTCAATACAAGGTAGTAAAAAGGTCTTTCTCCATATACTTTCTAGGTAACAGAAAGTGCTGTCCTCACCTGAGATTGAACTTTTACTTCTTAAAAGTCCTACCTGACCGACACTCCTCAAGCTTTTGGGTAGTTCTTGATTTTACACAATTATAAAAACAATAAAGTTCCTCATGTCTGGAGGAACTAAAATATCTAATGTTCTTACAATCTATTCTGCTTTGACTATTACAAAATATTGTCATTCTTACTAAGCTAAGGCTGTAGCGATTTCTTGTTCACATGCATAGTTGTGCTAATCTTTTTTAACCAACTGTTTTCCTCTGAACTCATTCAGATGTTGCTCTTCTTCAAACGAACCACGAACAGGCCACAAACGAACTAAAGAAACAGAATTAATGAATAAATAAAACCACCCCCTCGAAAACTCTCTGTAAATCCTATACATGTGCTGGTAATAAGAATATGCTTTAGTGATGTGATCATGTGTACCTTTGCAGGGTGGGTAGAAACATACCTATATGCAAGAGCTAACAAAGTGACTGGTGGCAAAAGCCTTTATAGCTAGATTTGGAATATCATTTTGCCTGTTGCTAATAATCAGGGAATATGCTTTAAAAGACATATTGTAGAAGGAGTTTATAAAGCCCTACAGATTTTTCAAAGCTTTTGCTGCCCCTCTATCCAATACATGTCCACAAGTAATGGGGACAGTATAACAGCTAGATGGGATTCTAACAAAACTGAACCAAAGTGGCCAGGTACGATGCTCGTTTTTCTTAAGACTGGATTTTTTTTTTTTAACCCATAAAATATTAATGGCCTATGAGATTTCCAGGTGTCCACCTCACTCCATCCCCATGACATAAAGTCTGATGACTGAGTCGGATCTAGGTTTATTAGTGGAAGACATAGCCAGAACCTCACTCAAAGGGGCCTTTTCAAGTCCTCCTGACTACTTGTCTTCTGTCTTGGGTCTATACCTCGTGTTTATGAAGATGCCCATCTCAGCCATTAAGCAATTCCTCGTTATTAATCTTTTAATAATTCTAGACACAGTGTCTATAAGAAAGTTTCCTGGACAGTAGCCACTTGAATCACCAGACTAGTGGTGGCAGCTTAGAGGTAGCTTCTGGTAGTGTTGAGATTATCTAGACAGCTGGTGGACCTTCTTTTCTAATCCTGGCCTTCTGGTCAGGAAAATTCTGCTCCATGTTGCAGACACAGTCAATAACCTTCCAGACCTATTTCAAGTGAGTCCACCGTGAAACAACTACAATCCCCAGATGACAGCACTTAAATTGCCTTGCTGTTATAATAGGAAGGTCTTGCTTCATTTGATGGTTCTTTACTACATTGTATTCTGTCTCTCCTAAGTATAGACCAACTTTTGCTTTCACACTTTGAGGTACGGTCTTGACCACTTCTAAAGTGGGTCCAAAGAATACAAAACTTCTAAGGCAGAACTACTGCACTGAAAACCTTTCTGTAAGGAACCTATTTAATCACTTTCTTCTTGGAAAATAAATCCTTACTTGAGACCTGCCACTCAACACAAAAGAAATAAGCAGGAATGCTAATCTTTCACCAAGAATACTGGCAAACGACCACTGCTAGAATGACAAGTGCATAACTGAGTGAGTGCTGTGAGGACTGCTACTTGATATACTACTCTTCCTAAACTCTCTAGCTTGGTTACTGAGTTTCAGCTATAAGTTGAGGAGCATCTACTACCAAAGACTGAGTAACTTTACTAAAACTAACTTTACTAACATTAATGGACCTGTACCTAGTATTGCTATTATATTCTTAGCTATAAAAACTCAAAAGTTACAATAACAATACATTCCTTAAATGCTAGGTCTGTTCTCAGTTACCATAAAACACTAAGGGAGAAAACCCTATGATACCAGGGCCTTTTACTGGGATAATATGTGCAATGGTTAGACAGCTAGAGGTAAAAACCTCCTTTAATGTTCATGGTATGGCAAAGGTTTAACATAATGTAAATTGTGGAATATATAGAGGTAACTACCTGGTATTCAGCAACTGATGTCTCTGAATTCTTGTAGTATGTTGATGAGAACTGAGCTGTTGATACTAGGCTGCACTAAAAATGCTACCTGCCAGAGGTAATGCCATTTTGATTCTGGGTGAACCTCCAGCTTTAACTTGTGACTTTAAGAAAGAGAGTATGGTAACTTTGCAAAGATATCCATTTCGTTTGTGTAGCCCATGGCTTACCCACACATTTGGTCTGGCTTTGAAACTTCCAAAACCTTTCAAGGGGAAATAGTCACAGCATCTGTGAAGCATAATGAGGGAATAACATTCCCATCTAATGAGGTTGTAAGCAATCTTAGTGAAACCAAAAACTATTAAGATAAGTTTGACAACTAGACCTCTTCTCTAAAACTGCTCACCACTGAAAGAATGACCATTTCATTAAGGTCTTATAGAATCACATGGCTCAGATTTCATCTGAGCCAGCAAAGAAAGGGTGTGTACTCTCTGGCAAGGAATGTTGATCCTATGTTCCTGGCATATCAAGCCATGTCTAAAAAGAATTTGCCAAGCTGCACTAAACTGAGAGCTACGTCCTATTTACATGTACTTGTAGCCTTTTATAGGGCATTTAGCAGCTATAAAATTGTGCAAGGCTAAGTTAGTTTATACGTAGCAGCAATATTTATAAATATGTTACATAAGTTGTAGCCTTAAAAGACTCATTCCAAATGTTCTTACCTGGATACTAAACCAGTAGTGCCCACTGAAAAAGAAAATCTAAGAGTATGTGATAAGGGTATCTGTTCATAAAGATTCTAATCTAAAATAAAGTATTGCCAAGAAGTCCCAGACCTCATATTTGAGGTCATTTTTCCCAATAATACCCTACAGAAAGGACTTTTCACCTATTCGAACATAATTCTATTTTTATTTTACTTGTTTTCTGTCATTTTCCGTGATCAACGATTTCTGTTTAAACTTTTATATATTAGCCTTTAAATTATAAATGATTCAGATAAATTCATGGTTTTATGCATATTTGCTTAGCAACTGTGATTCTGGAAATTGGATTTTATTAGCAAGACAGAAAGAATGCTTAGTAGAAAAAGCACGGATTCAGAAGCCAGTAGGCTTATTGTAAAATGTTTGCATTTTAAAAATGAGCTCCATGTATAACTTAAATCAAATGCATCAGCTTAATTATTGGAGCCTGAATAAAGCAAATATTTTCTCTCAAATATGCCCTTTCCCTTGGGTTCAAAAGGGAAAATTTTAATGTTAAATAAATATAAAAGATGATGGGGCACTAACTTCCCTTCCTCCTCACCACCCCACCCCCTCAAGACAATGAATGCATGGAGTCATGGATTTGAAACAATAATTATGCTTATAAGGGTATATAGATATAAAGAGGCCCAGTTTCTCAGAAATAATGTATTATTTGTATGCCTTGAGCAATTCAGTATATACATAGGATAGAATTGAAGTAGTTTAGCATTTTTTTAAATGTTATATTGAACTGCAGTCTAAATTAGTATCCTTAATACTAGTTGGCCCGTAACTATAAAGTCTCATTTTTCGCTGAAAAGCATAAAGAACATTTTTTAAAATGTACTATAGAGAAAGGATCCAGTGAATCATTTTCTTAGATTAATAATCTCCAATTTAGGTTAATTTCCAATTATCTTACATTGGGCCCACAGATCAGCTACAAGAACCTGATGTGGGATAAAGTAGCCCCGTTGATGATCTCTACAAAGGCAAGGTCTGGGCCAATTCCTAGGTATGCTCCTCAGAAACTGCAGCGAATAGCAAGCAGCAAAGCAAGTAAGCACAAAGGAGAAAGGGAAGATGGCAGCGTGACCTCGCCATACCGTGGAAACATTCTGATGAATGTTACCCTTGACCACAAAGCACACACTACTATGAGCAAAATTATAATAAACTGATATATGTCCCTAGGCATTACCAATTGGTTGAAGAATATTTGGGACCTATTTGAATTACCTTCATCCCTTATCTAGACACTTTCAACAGAGGACACATCACAAAACGAAAGCATTTAATCTAAACTTTTCTTTAAAAATCTCTTGTAGTTCTTCTTTTGAAATAGAAACAGATTTCTGCTGGTTTGTGGTAATTTTTACAATTTCAGGAACTAAAATGGTATTTTTTTTAAAGTTTCAAAGGCCTTTCAAACTTAGAGGCCAACCACAAGCAAAACAAACAAACAAACAAATAGAAAACCAAACACATCTGAGGCATTTCTCTGAACTTTCTTCCTGTCTTTAGCAAATAAGACTTTAACTTATTGGCTATCACAGACCCCTTTAAGATACACATGCCTGATAATAACATCATCCTAGAAAAATGCAGGTAAACACAACATCTTGTATCCAGTTTCACAGGGTTCAAGGACTCCTTGAACATCATAAATAAACCACAAGTTGATTCTCTTACCTAGCTGGGAATATACCAATACTGTTAAAGTATTTTAAAAGTCTCTTTGGAAAATGACATTGAGAACAAGGATAAGATAAGGAGGAGGTTATCTGCAGTGGACACAAACCCATCCGGGGCGGTGTACTCATGTTATAAAGACCATTTTTGGTGGTCCCAACGTTAATGGAGCAGAAAAACTATTGAGGAAGAGTATGACCTTCAGAAAATGGCAGTGCAAAGGATGGATTCAGTTCAGTGGGAAGAGAGCAAATTCTTGCATACCCTAAAGAGAGGGAGGATTCTTTTCTGTTTCCTGAGGAACAGAAGAAATGTCATTTAACCTCTGATTAACCCTGAGTTCAATACATAGAAAATCTGTCTTTAAAAGGTGTGAAAATTAATATAAGTTAGAAATAGGACCTACACTCATATTATTTAGGCTTATCAATAACTATAGATAGCTAAATTTGGTTATAAAATGCAGCATGTTACTCTAAATTTTTCAGCTTTGTTTAAAGTCCCTGGAGGCATTGGAGTTAACAGCAAAATGTTGTCAGTTATTTTATACTCCTGAAGAACTGTTTATAAGTATTTCTCATGTACATTATCACACAAATAATACTGTAAAACACTTTTAATTGCTCTACATGTTACTAAGCAATGTTAAAGAATCATGGCACCTTTAAAAATTGTTTCCACTGAATTGTTGGTTAGGATTTCCTTTAATGTACAGCAGTAAGCTCCAACAATTTATAGTGGCCCTTGATGAATTTCTATTTTGATGCTGTATATAGAGTTTGTGGTATGTTTTCAGAGGAAACAAAAGCTAAATAAATTCAGTTATTCAGTCAACAATACTATGGTTTGTGTAGTTATGAAGAAAAAACTATATATACTTTTTCGAAACCTAATTATCAGTTTTGCATTTCAGCTTAATTCCTAATTTATTGTTTTGCTAACAAGACTGCTATCTCCTTAAGCTTTACAACTAGTCAAGAATTACATCTGCATTAAATAGAGAATTAATTTGTCTTTGGGGTTTAATTTTTTAAATTAATAACAAAGTGCAATGTCAGAAGAGTCAATGTACCAAAAAATTGAAACAGAAAATCAAATTCATTAAAACAATTTCTGTTTGTTTGCTCTGTAGTATATTATTTACATTCACTGAACATTCTCTTGCCTTTCCCATAATTAAAAAGGTAATCATTGGAATAATATTTTTGTAGATCTCGTTTTTCAAAGAATGTGATTTAGATACTTGTTATTACACTATTACAGCACTCTGAGTGTACTTTACATAAGTCTTGAGCCTAACAATAATGTGACACTATACATTATTATATTTAATTGTCTGTATTCTAAACAGAATTTTGAATTTAACTCTATATTAAAGACCTTGCTTAAGCATTAAAAATTAAGAACCCACTGGTCTGAATATTTCCTTATAACCTTTTTTAGCTGGCAGTTAAGTATTGGAGTATAATTTCCTTGGGAGTCTGGTCAATCTCCCACTCCTTACCTCTTGCCCATGGTAGGCATTCAATAAATATTTACTTAATGATTTCGTTATTGACATAAATTTAAAAAAATTTTTTTCTTGGTTTAGTATTTATGTTATACTAAAGATTGTATATAATCAGAACATTGAGTTTGGGAACTACTTTTAAGTGGACAAAGTAGATGAAATAAATGAGAATGCACAAAAGTAGCACCATAAACCCATAACAATTAAAATTCAGGATTAGATAAGTGACCTAAGCAAACAATGAGACCAATTCCATATCAAAAGCATATTTGGGAATGCTTCTCCAAAGAGTACTATTACAATTGGCTGAAATGTAATTTTTTAGTTAAGTCTTATTTTAAAAGTTTTCTTAATTGAAAATTATCATGAATTTCTTATAAATTGTACTGGATTTATGTACAAAGCATAACCTCTAATAGCTATTAAAAAGACAATTCCAAAACGCTTATCAGACTCTTTTGGGCCAGAGCATTTAGAACTCTATTGCAAATTCAAAGCATCAGCATTACAATTACCCAGTCTGAAGCAGAAATAAACTATTTCCTCACCTTTTAAAAGCTTATTTACCAATTCTCCTTAAAGTCACCATCAAAATGGAAAGGCCTCACCTATGCTTTGATATTTGAATCAAGTTTTCAATAAGACAAATTAGCTCACATAAATGAAGGACAGCAGAATACCCAGGCACAAGCAGCAAGCCACCAAAGCATTCTCACATCTTATAAACAGTACATTTCTTAGGAAGGCCATCTTTAAATTTAACTTCATTAGCCTTGTTCAGCCAATCCTCTTAAACCTCAAAGTAACCTAAAATCCAAAATTTTCTCTAATTAATTGACATATCAAATACTCAGTTGTTTTAGCTGTTGTAATCATCCATCTGGCTTGATTTGATATTGGGTATAGTCTTGTTTATTTTTTAGTTTGGTTGAGTGAGGGAACTTTTAACAATTACTTCTTTTCTAAATAATAGTGAAACTCACAAGAATCAAAGATTGACAGAAAATAACAGTAAACCTCTAATTATGGTGTGCAAGGTTTGCAGTTACTATTAAAAACAATACTTTGCATTTTTCCTATCAAAAAGTCTCATGATTTCTCATCAGAACACTAGGTTATACAAATTGTTTCAACAGTTTTCACTGCTATTGGTACCTTTTTATAGGAATACTTCTCGTTAATGCTTGAAAAGTCTGCACTACATTTTTTATATCTTATCAAATAAGTTGGAGAGTATCTATTGCTGTAAAGCTGCCAGCACATCTGACATTTCTTTTCCAGATCCACCTGCTCTATGCTGCCCACTACAGGAAATGCAATATGGTACTAAGAAATCTAATACTATGCACTAGGGTTACTATTCGTGCAATTCACTAAAAAAAAATTTCCCCCCGCTGGTGACTTGGTTGCTAAGATAGGGTGCTCTTGCAAGACAGACTGATTAGTGGTAACCAAATTTATTAAATATAAAGGACATCAGTAGGAACAGACAGGACCAGAAACTGTATCTTGGCGATCCACAAGCCAAAGTAGCAAAGGGGTGCGTGCGGTAGGAGATGGGGCGTGGAACTTAATCACTGAGGCGCAGGGTGCAGAAAGCTGCAGTTCTGCACTAGAGGGATTGAGGATCAAAATCAACAAAACCAAAAAACCTCAACAAAAAATGTCATGCAAACACAAATGATTGATGTTAATGGAAAACAACATTTAAGATCAATTATGCATGTACTGCACATTTAAGTTTCATCATATGAATCTCGTCTTTCTTTAAACCTTTACATTCCTCTGACAAGTAAATACCTTTAATAGCTTACTTTGTCTTATATTTTTCTAATCAGGGGGAAGTTGAACCATGTGGTGATCTGATAAACATCAAGTTTTATGTTTTTGTTTTTAAAACTTTGACTAAAGCCACGTCCAAAGTATTAGGAATTTAGATTCTATCCATCAGATATACTTTAGGACTCCATTTTGACGGTGACAGCTTCTTCTACAGAAGATGAATTTTTTAAACAATTCATATCAAATCTCAATTTTTAAAAGGTATTAAAAATCCAAATCTTTATTCTATGATACTTGCGCCGAAAAGCAAGACACTATTGTATATGCATGTGTATACACACATATATTAATAGCGCTCAGTGGCTTAAAAGTGGCAATCTCTCCTTGAAAAGTAAAAAATAGAAAACGTCTCCATTCTGCCCTTCGAGACAGAAATAAAGAAAACTAGGTTGTCCACTGAATAGTGGGATACTAGAAAAGACCTTCTAAGGTCTAACCCGAGAAATTATTAACAGACAATCCTAAATCCTGATTCGGACGATTTAAATTTCATTGTACGTGCCTTCGTTCCCAGTCCTTCCCCAGTAGCACCTTCCCAGGCCCGGGTCCGGTCTGTGATCACCCGGTGCACCGGGGCTGCCGGAATCCGCAAGCACCGCCAGCCGCGGCAACCCGGCTCCCCGGCTCCCGGCCGCAACCGCGAGTTCCTAGGGCTGGGGACACCCGGGCTTCCAAAGCCCACGATTCAGACAACGGGTATCGACTGGGCCGAGGTCTCCAGCATTTATGAACTACCGAAAAGTCTCTGCACAAGTGGCGCTGCCAAGGCCGCTGCTGTCCGCTTCGCGTGCGCCCGGTCCCCGTCCCCTCGGAGCCAGCCGGGCGGCCGGCGCGACCCTCCGCTACATCGCATTAAGCTGCCGAGGAACGTGGAAGAGCAACCAAAGCTACTAAGTCCTCAGAGAAGGCAGCCGCAGTTTTCCCTTCTCCCATCAACTGCAATTATTCCGGCGGCTTCCGGCGCTTCCTTCGAGAAAAGGAAAAATAAAAAGTAAAAAAAGCGGAGAGGTGCTAAAAGTCGCCGGCATTTCCCGACGAAGGAGATCCTCTCGGCTCCATCCCTTGAGCAAGACTTCCAAACTCGATGCATCCTCAGCGGAGGTATTCCATGTTGACAGGTCTCGTGCCTCCCACAAAATGGGGCCGAGGAAGCGGCCGCCGTCTCCTCTATGGGCGCCGCCATTTTGTGAGGCGGCGGCGGCCGGGGCCCGGGGTGTGTGTAATGGTTGAATAGAATGACCCCCTCTAGGGAATCCCCGGCGCTGACAGTTACGTAAGGGGCTGTGAGCAAGTGCGGCGTTTAGGGAATCCGCACAGTCCCGGCCACGCAGCTCTGCGGCCCGCGTCTCCACCACCTCTAAGAGGACCGGCGGTGGGGGAAGGGACGGATGACCCGGTCTCTCCCTCCCACCCCACCCCCACTTTCACATCCAGTCCGCGGCCCCGGCCCAGCTTCCTGACCCTCCCAGAGCCGGGTCTCCGCCCCCGACTGGCTTCCGAGACAGTCACTGGTCCTCGGGTGTGAGGAGTTTCCTTGCTACAGCCTGATTTCGACCCTATTGTAAGAGACAAACTTTACTTGGGAAATAAATCCGTTTCCTCGAGTGAGCACCGGAAGCATGCTGGACTTTATATTACATAATTTTTCCCCCATCCCATTGGCGCGACTACCTGAAATAATACCCCATCCAGACCCTGACTACCGGTGACCTTGGGTTAGTCAGTGACTTTGCCGTAGTGACCACCACTAAAATGAGAATAATACTACGTTTCACGTACTGTGAAACTTAACATTTGTGGCAAAGGGACGACTCCAACGTCCCCTGTAAACGCAAACTTAGGCGATAGTATTTGTTGAGGTGTTTTGAGTCTCCCATTTAAGCAAGGCTTTTAACCTTCAAATATATTTTAAGCGAGGATCGCATTTATCACATTTGTTAGAAAGCACGGGTAAAAGTATGGTTATTTCCAACGCATCTATCGTTGAGGTGCCTTACTATGAAAATATAAAGGTTATTATCAAAGTTCGAAAGATTGCCTCCCAACCAGTTTAATTAGTTTTATAATTTTATGATTGTACAATCTTGTTTGAAAAGTGAAATCAGCCAAAGGCAATGTGAATTAAGAGCATCCCACAGAATTTATAGTTTGCTAAAGTTAGTTTGTGGGTAATTCATGGAAAATGTGCTAACCAGGCCCCAAAATACTAGCACAAGGCTCGGAAAAGCCGATTCCTTTAGACTTGAAGAAGAAGGAAAAAAGTAACAAATTGACTTTATTCCAATCTGTGAATGTTGCCTAGCGTGAAGAGCTTTCCCTCTGAGGCTCCTTTCCCTCCCGAGCGCCACACCGGTTTTGTCCGGCGGGCGGGGACTCGGAGGCGGCGCTTCAACAGCCGGGTCGGGGACGCGAACATCGCCTCCACCCCTAACCCTGGAACAACCGGTAGTGGCCGTTTCTCCGCGCCGTCCCCCTTTCCGCCGGCTTTGTGTGCGTGTGAATTGTGCTGCACATTGCAGATGAACCCTAAGCCCAGCGAGCCGAGTCTATTGTTCCCCGCGAGGAGCTGCCGGGGCGGTGTGGAGCCAGGCGCAGTGCCGCGGCCGACCCTCGGGGGTCGCTGTGCGGCGCTGGCTGCCGGGTCGTGGCGGCGGCGCTGGCAGCGGCAGAGAGGGAGGCCGGCGGGCGGCGCGCAGCGGCTCGGCCGCCGCCGGTACCTTCTGCCTGAGGCCGCCCCGGCAGCCACGGCCGAGGCCGCGCGTGAATGTGTGCGAGGGCCCCGCGGAGCCGCGGCCGGAATACACGCTGTCACCCCGCTTTCCACAAACCACCACACAGACCTCCCCCTCCCCACCCCCAGCCCCGCCTGCCCCAGCCCCGCCGCCGCCGCCGCGGTTGCCGAAACTCCCGGGCCTCCGGCCGCCCCGGCCCATCACCGTCCGCTCGCCTTTGCCCTCGCCCGCTCGCGCGCGCCCGGCAGCAGCACCATGTTGAATCGCGTCCCCGGGCCAAGCCGCCTGGGCCGGCGGCGCTGAGAGGCGGACGAGAGCCGGGCCGCGGGGAGGGAGGGAAGGCAGGGGTGGGGGTGGGGGCCGCGCTCGTCCCGCGGCATCGCGCGGATCCGGCATTCGCCTGCCCCTCTAGTTTCGCTCCGATTTCTTTAAACTTTTTTAGAAATTCCCCTCCCTCCTTCCCTCCTCTCCCCCTGGCCTCCTGCTCCCTCCTTCCCCTCCTCCTCCTCCTCCTCCCCCTCCCTCCCTCCCTCCCTGCGCCGCCGCCGCCGCCGCCGCCGCCGCCGCCGCCACCGCCGGCCCATGACTGAGCCCCGCCGCCGCCGGCCGAGGTATGGGCTCCGGGCTCTGGTAGGAAGCGCAGGGAGCGGGGGGCGCTTTTAAAACACCGATCTGGGTTTTTTAAAAACCTCCTTGGAAAAAATAATGGCAAACTCGACGGGGAAGGCGCCTCCGGACGAGCGGAGAAAGGGACTCGCTTTCCTGGACGAGCTGCGGCAGTTCCACCACAGCAGAGGGTGAGAGCACAACCGGGGGGGCAGCGCCGGGGCGAGCCGGGGCGAACGGGGCTCTCCCGCCCGGGCAGGGCGCGGGGTCCCGGCTGACAAGTGCGGGGCTTTCTCTCTCCCCGCAGGTCGCCTTTTAAAAAAATCCCTGCGGTGGGTGGGAAGGAGCTGGATCTTCACGGTCTCTACACCAGAGTCACTACTTTAGGCGGATTCGCGAAGGTGAGTGGAAGTTTTAATTTGTATTTCCCTCTCGCTGGCCTCCTCCAAAAAGTCTCCTTTGACCCCGGAGTGGGCGCTCGGGGCTGGGGGGGTGGCTCGCGGGGGCCAAAGGCGTTCTTTTCGCTCCCAGCCGGTCGCACGGAGGCGGACGGCGGCGGGGCTGTTTTTGGCCTGGTGGCTCGCGTGCGCGCGGCGGGCGCGGGGCTCCGGAGGGCGGGCGGCCGGGCGCCGGCTCGCGCCCTGCCCGGTGCCCGACCGGCCCGGCGGGGTCGGCGCGCCACGGCAGGGAGTGCGGGCGTGCGGGGCGCCCGCCCGGACCCCGCGCCCGCCGCCCGCCCGCGCCTGCCCGCTCGCTCGCGAGTCAGCGCTGCCGCCGCTGCCGCTCTAGCACAGGCGGAGACACAGAGACACACAGACTCTGAGAGCAGTTTTCGTGCAACTCAAAATTAGCGCGGGCAGGTTTAACATCGATAATCGGCTGCGAAATGATCCCGGCAGCCGGGGGCACAGCCTCGGCCCAGTCACCCTCGGTTTATACAGCTAACAAAAGAAACCAGGACCTGTCTCCAAATAGCCATCTTAGGCTTCAAGGCTAGGCAGAAGCTGTAGGCCTCAAAGAAGGGCCTATGGAGATGGATAGATCTGGGAGAGGGATCGGAATCGGTCCCGGCCCCGGACCCCCCCCCAGAACCCGCGGACGTCGCTGTCCGGAACAGTATTGATC
>JAQZBX010040483.1:0-22660 GCA_029593785.1 Cabassous unicinctus | reverse complement strand
CTTGAAAGTTGAGGACAGGGCCACTTATTACTGTGAGAGGCACAGAGAAGGGAAGTGAGGGTGGAACCAGACACAAAGTCCCATGGAGAGCACAGGAAGAGCTGGGCTGCAAGGCGCATTTGTCCTTATTGTGTTTTGATTTGCATTTCCCTAATCATGAGTGATTTTGAGCATTTCTTCATGTGTTTTTTTTTTTTTGCCATTTGTATTTCTTCTTTGGAGAAATGTCTATTCAAGTCTTTTGCTCATTTTTAATTGGGTCATTTGTCTTTTTATTGTTGAGTTGTAACATCTCTTTATATATCCTGGATATTAAACCCTTTTCAGATATGTGATTTCCAAATATTTTTACCATTGAGTTGGCTGCTTTTTCACCCTTTTGACAAAGTCCTGTGAGGTGAAAAAGTGTTGAATTTTGAGGAGGTCCCATATATCTATTTTTTCTTTTCTTGCACATGCTTTGGATGTAAGGTCCAAGAAACCAACCCTCTACAAGGTCTTGAAGATGTTTCCCTACATTTTCTTCTATTACTTTTATGGCCCTGGCTTTTATATTTAGACCTTTAATCCATTTTGAGTTGATTCTTTTATAGGGGGTGAGATAGGGGTCCTCTTTCATTCTTTTGGTTATAGATATCCAGTTCTTTCAAGAGTGGTTTGACATTCCAAATCACAAGAGATAAATGTTTCCATTAACAGAACCACAAAGGATAAAAACCATAGGAGGATGTGGAAGTGCAAGAAAAAAACATTTTATAAATATCAACATTTATCCATTAAAAGTTAAAAAATCTGTATTTCACACCCACTGGAATAACTATAGTTACTTTCTGTGGAAGTAAATGTCATTTGAAAAGAAGCTAGAGAATTATCTAGGGAAGTATAATATAGTGATTTTGGTGGTAGATGAAGATTATGGTTAATAGTATAAATATAAGAATGCTCTTCTTTTACAAAGTGCTAAGAATATGCAGATACACAGGAAATTATAACTAATGTAACTTATAGACAATAGTTAACAGTAATATTGTAATATTTTGCAGGATTGGCAAGAAGATATTTTTTTTAATACTAAGGGACAACAATAGGGGTATAGGTGGCTATGGGATTTTTCCTATTGGAGTAATCAAAAGTTCTAAAATTGAGGTGATAATAGCACAATTCTGTGATAAAAATGAGAGCCACTGAGTGTACACTTTGAATAGATTGTAGAAATCACGGGACTGTATAACACAGGCAATCCAGTGGTGGATAATAGACTGTGGTTAACAGGACAAATATGAGAATATTTTCTCCTGAATGAAAACAAGTATATAATACTAATATAAGGTGTTAAAAATTGGGTGGCTTGGGGGAAAACACACCAAAGGTAAGATATGGGCTATAGTTAGTCAAATTTTGATGATGCTCTTTCATAGTTTGTAACAAATGCTTCACAACAATGCAAGGTGATGATGGGGAAATGTATGGGAGCCTTGTATGATGACATGCATGTTTGTTTTCTAAATTTACAAATTTATAAATTTTTACTCTACATATATTGTTTGTATATGTTCATGTATAAATAGTATAGTTCAACAAAATTTTATTTTAAAAATGACAAGTGTTGGAGAGTGTAGCAGTTTGATATAGTTTATGAATTCCAAAAATAGATATTGGATTATGTTTGTAAACTGGTCTGTACCTGGGCATGATTAAATTATGATTAGGGCTTTGATTGGGCCATGTCAGTTGGATGTTGAGTCCCCACCCCTTGGTGGGTGGGGATTCACAGATGAAACTACATGGCAGAGCAGAGGAGTAAATTGAAGTTTTGATGCAGAGTTTTGAGCTAGAGCCCAGGAAGTGAACACACAGGTGAAGAACACAGAGTAATACAGATGGCTCCTTCGACACTGCAGAAGCCCTGGGGAGAGAGACAGTGCCATTCACCTGACAGTCTACAGCTGGCATTGTGGAGAGGGCATAGCAGCTGAGTCCAGAGAGAAATGGATCCCCAAGAAGAGATGAACCCAAGAGGCCTGAACTCTTGGCAGATGTCAACAGCCATCTTGCCCCAACTTGTGGCAATAGACTTTGGTGAGGGAAGTAAATTATGCTTTATGGCCTGGTAACTGTAAGCTTCTACCCCAAATAAATACCCTTTATAAAAGCCAACAGTATTTTGCATCATGATCCCTTTGGCTAATACAGAGAGCATGAAGAGAAATAGGAACTCAGATATTTGCATCCAATATTCATGGCAGCATTTTTCACAATTGTCAAAAGATGGAAGCAACCCAGTTGTTCATCAACTGATGAATGGATAAACAAAATATGGTATATACACACAATGGTATGTTATTCAGCTGTAAAAAGGAAGAAGTCCTGCAGGGTAAATGAAGATGGAATGCCCTTTCCATGAACCTGAGGCCCTCAGAGGAGGATGGGTTGGTCTGGCCAGCCACCTGATGCTCATAAACAGGGGGCTTGGATGTAATCATTGAAGGAACACCTGCAATAAGAATCAGGAGGTCTGGTAATTGTAAACTAGTAACACTTGTGACCCACTGTAACTTTATAAAAGCTGATCATTTCTGTTAGGCAGTGTGGAGTAGGGGTGCAGGGCAGTGCAGGACAGGGCAGGGCACAGCACAGCACAGCACAGAGTACCCCCATCTGGCAGGCCACTGCTGGGTTCTGTAAGTGATAAGGGCAGAGCTTCCCGGAGCCTGCCACTACTGGGTTCTTTGTATGAGTAAGTAATTAAGGCATGGCCATTACTGGGCTCCCATGTGGTTTCTCTAGAATATCAGATTATTTGTTTGGGCTTGACCATCTGCATTACAATGGGTGTAGATGGCAGGCCAGTGTCTCCACCTGCATGACAATTGGTGTAGTTGATAGGATATTCCAGAGTAGGCAGGGTATTCTTATCAGCAGGGTATTCCAGAGTCTCCTAATGGTGTAAGAGCCATGGACAGCACGGCAGTCCTTTTATTGGAAGTCTGTGAAGGGAAACTCACCCTTTATTGGGGGAATCTGTGAAGGGAATCTTGCTATTTATTGGAGAGTCTGAGAAGGGACTCTTACCCTTTATTGGGAAGTCTGTGGAGGGAAAACCTGACATGGCCCCATTCCTCTATGTGGTTGTGTTTAACCTTGTCAATCTGCTTGTGCCTAGGAAATCAGATTTGGGGTCCTCTATGTGACTGTGACTTAGGGGATGCCCTGTATATGTCTGCAGGGTTAGAACAGTTAGAGAAGAATTTAGTACAGTTAGAAAAGAATGTAGATGTCTTCATGAAAAAGAAAGAGCATTGGGCCATGGCTGCAGCTGCCACTTGGTCCTTGTTAGTCACCTTGGGAAATTGCTCCAATAAACAAGGGCATGCTGAATCCCATGCATGCTGGGTAAAAGAGGAGCTTGAAAGAGAGCTTAGGCTAGTCAGAAAGAAAGTATCACAAAAAAGTTGGAGGAGACAAAGGAGCAAGTGCAGACTTTGGTGTGCTGTTATGCACACCTAAAGGGGAGAATGTTTACTAAACCACAGATTCACTAGGTGACAAAACAGAAAGGGTGGGAGCCCCAGATAGAATACTGTTTCTGACTCAGACTCACCCAAAAGTGAGGAGAAAGAACATGTCTGACCTGTTATAACCCAGAAATTAAAAGTGTTTCTGAAAACGAGCTTGCCTATTACAGGCAACACTGATTCCAGAGGCTCTCTTGAGGGCAGTGAGAATCAGATGTGGAAGTGATAAAGAAAGTGCCAGGGCCCTGACCCCCCCTCAGCAGAAACCCACAGCTTTAGGAAAATAAGCTCCCCTAGGTCCCTTTCTCCCTTCCTCCCTTTTCTCCCTGGAATCCACATCATTAGGAAGATAAGCACTCCCCACCTGCCCCTTTCAACTGGAATTTACAACTCTAAACAGATAATGACTCTTTTCCTCCCTAATATCCCTCTGCTTTAGGAGGATAAGCAAATCTCCTTTTGCTTTTGTAACCCTTGCCTGCCTGCCTGCTTGCTTAGGAATTTGCCTGCTTAGAGTTCCTATATAAACTTATGAAAACCAAGACACGGCACTCAGAGTTTTTGGAGACTTGACTCTCCTCTGAGCCCATGTAAATAAAACTTCATTCATCTGCCCCTCAGAGTGCCACTTGGGTTTTCATTCCATCTGCCACAACAGAAGGATGGAGAGTTTGGAAAGAGACATAACAAAGGGGTAAGAGTTCTGAGTCAAATTAGTCTGTTGGTGTGTTGCAAGTCTTTTTGTGTTTGTCTATTGCAAACAGGGATACAGAAAAGGCAGAAGGTACAGGGAAAAGGAATTTTGGGGTTAAAACTGAGTCATAAATTCAGGGATGAAATATGTAAGACAAGGCTTAAATAAATAAAAGAATGTTTTTTAAAGGTGCAGAGGACATCTCAATCTGCATATTAAAGTGGAAGATCATAAAGTAATTAAGAAAGTCGTTTTTCTGTCCTGCTGAAATAAAATACCTGGTAATTAATATCATCATGGGTGGAGTGTAGAAGTAAGAAGCAAAGTAAGTTCATTTGATGTGTTAAGTATTTAGGAAGTGTATGAAAATTAAGAGAAACTTCATTCTCTTGCACTTTTGGACTCCTGCAGCAGCAAGCAATGGCTGGATATGGCCATATCTACCAGGAACCATTCAGGTGTTGTCTCAGGGTTATTTACATAGCCCCACATTGTGTACTAATCTCTAATGATTTGTTTGTGCTTATGTGTTAATCAGGGGAAAATGTGCATGGGAATAGGAGGAAATCCCCAGCAAGCTGCTTTTAAGCTTTTAAGTAAAAAGATCTAAAGCAGTTAGGAGGGAGGGGTGGACCCTGACTTACCCTGTGAATTGGATGTGGCCAGCACCAATATTGGATTTGGGTAAGGTTGGTGACAAAAGCAACATTCTAAGCAGATGCTCCTTGGGTTTTAGAAAAGCAACTCTATGCAACATACCATGCCCTGTTGCATGAAAATGGCTTAATCCATCAGTGTCCAGTCCAGGGGTGGACTGCAGTGCTGGAAGAGCAGTGAACTCTTGTGGGACACTGTCCTGGGGGGAGAAAGATCTGTGGGACACCCACTAGCAGGTGAAACCCGAGAAGTGGCAGAGTGGTTCCTCAGGAAAAGTGGACATCATGGTTACCAGACCTTGTGGTGCCTAGCCCAGCAGTTCCAACTGAATCATTCTCATTCCAATGACTGTACCAGATGGGACAGTACCTCATGCAGTCTTGGGCTATGGATGAAAAGATGATAAGGAATCACCATCAGCTGTGGCCCTTGCTCCAGTTGAAATGTTAATAGCATACTGATATGCAGGCATTGAGATTACAAGTTATAGGGCAAGCTGCCTGATGGGTTGGAAAGCCCATAGGAGAATACCTAGGAAGGCTTCCCAGGACAGGTGCCCAGAAATCTAGGTGGGATTGGAAGTCTTCCAAGCAGAGGGAATGGCATGTGCACAGACCTGGGAGGACAGAGTCAAAAGGGGAAGTAATAAAGATATGTTGTTGCCTACGCTTCAAACTATACAAACTGGGAAAAATGAGGTCATTTGGCCATGGTACTGGGCTATGCAGATTCACTGGTTGGAAATCTTAAGCCCACTTAATGTTACTAAAGGAAATTTAGAGAATTTAGAAGGGGTAAATGTATGGTACTCCCAAATTGTGTTGCATTATTGTTCACTGTGTTCAAGGACCATAATATATACAACCTACATGCAAGTGTTGATAAAATGGATTGACAGATAGATAGGGAGTTAATGTAAAATGAATGTAGAGTTTCTGCTTGGGAGAGATGGGAAAGGTTTGTCCCACTATAAGAAGGAGGAAAGAAAGTTACTAAAGAGACAGTGACATCAAAGGCAATTCATGGTCCTGGATGAGATCTAACAAGGGAGCAAACATCAAAAGGAAAATATTGGACATATAAAGAATTAGAATATAGACTGTAAGCTTTGTATTAAGGTTGTTTGTAAAACCTTTGGAAATGGTGAGAGAACATTATGATGTTTGTGACTAGCAGAGCTGTTATATGGATGTGACAGTGGTTGAAGGGGAAAGTCTATGGACATGGATATTACTGGAAGGAAAATTTTAAAATATAACAGGGGACTAGTGAAACCTTATGTGAAATGTGAATATGGGTTATATTGCATGTACTGAATGCCATTGATTGCATGCTTTGTGGTGCCTTATATTGTTGCTGTGGACTTGGGGTACACTGTATTAATGCCCTAACTGCTTAGATAATACAGGAGATTTAATGGGCAGATTGTACAGTAGAAAGAGAATTGGGGTGGAGTGTAGGGTAAATGAAGATGGAATGCCCTTTCCCTGGACAGGAGGCCTTGGAATAAGGATAGGTTCATCTGACCCTCATAAACAGGGGTTGAATGCAAGCATTGAAGGAACACCTGCTATAATAATCAGGGGGTCTGGTAATTTTTAACTAATAACCTTGTGTCCCACTGTTGTAACCTTATAAAAGCTGACCATGTCTGTTAGGCAGTGCAGAGCATGGTGCTGAGTACTCTTAGCTGGCCACCACTAGGTTCTGTAAATGATAAGGCCAGCACTTCCCCTGGCCTGCTGCCACTGAGTTCTGTGTATGAGTAAGTAATAAAGGCATGGCTGTCACTGGGCTCCCATGTGGTTTCTCTGGAATATTGAATTAGTTGTTTGGGCTTGATCACCTGTGTTAAAATGGACATAGATTTCAGGCTAGGGACTCTACCTGTGCTACAGGACTTGATGCAAGAGACCACATGGATGAATCTTGAGGACATTACGCTGAATGAAATAAGCTAGGTACAAAAGGACACATAGTGTGTGACCTCAATGCTATGAATTAATTACAAAAAGTAAACTCTTAGAGATAGTCTCTAGAATATAGGTGTGGCAGTTGAGATTACTTATGAATTCCAAAAAGAGATTTTTTATAAACTGGTCTGATCCTCAGGGTGTGATAACCCTTTGATTGTATTAGATTCAGCTGAGATGCCTGATTAAATTATGTCAAGATTAGGACATTGATTCAACCACTTCATTACAGTGTGACTCAGCATTGAGTCCCAGCCTCCTTGGTGTGCTGATAAAACACTTACATGGAAGTAGACATACAGAGAAGCAGAACACAGAGGAAGATAGTCAACTCATTAAACATGGCAGAGGCCACTGGAAGAGAGATGAGCCTGATAGCCTACAGCTGACCTTGTGAAGAGAACAAAGCAGCTGAGCCCAGAAAGAAATGAGCCCTGGGGAGAGAGACAAGCCTTATGCCAACCTACAGCTGAGATCAGAGGAAACTGGGCCCATAGAGCCTTAAGAGGAAGAAGGAAGGCTGAACCCTCACAGACATCACCCACCATCTTGTTTCAACACATAGCAACAGAGTTTGGTAAGGAAGTAACCTTGAGTTGGACTCTTTAGATCTTTGTAAATGTAAGCTTCTACCCCAAATGAATACCCTTTATAAAGCCAAGAGATTTCTGGTACTTTGCATCAGCACCCCTTTAGCTGACTAATACAATAGTTTACCAGGGAATAGATTGGGGGATAGAATAGGCAGCTAATGCTTAATTTGTACAGAATTTCTATTTAGATTATTGTAAAGGTTTGGAAATGAAAAATAAGTAAAAGCTGCAGGAGAGGATGGAGTATATGGGAATCCTCTGTACTTTCAATGTAATTGTTTTATAATCTAAAACTTCCCTAAAAATAAGTTTATTATATGAAAATTTTTAAAAAGCAAAAAAAATTAACACAAGATTAAAGAAGGTAACTTCCTTAAACAGATTAAGCTTGTCTAATATGAACCTATGGTAATGACCATACTTGATACACGATTTTTGGGAAATCAGCTTTGTCTGCTTCCGATTCCAGGGAAAAAGTAGCCTGCTCTCACCACTTCTATTCTATCTTGTACTGGAAGGGCAGTCAGGCAACAGGGAAACTGGAAAGAAATCAAAATGTCAGATATTTGTGAATGCTGTTATTACATGAATGGAAAACCCACCACAATCTACAAATATTATAATCAGTAAGTGAATGCAGCAAGGTCTCTAGGTATGAGCTCAACAGAAAAATCAACATTATTGCTATACATCAGCAAGAAACACCTAGAAAATAAAGGGCAATACCAGATGGGGGGGGGAAATATCAACAAAAATGAACCAATAAAGGATTAATTTATAAAATATCTAAAATATCTAAACTCGGTAAGAAAATCACAAATGTCCCAACAGAAAATGAAGAGAGTATATGAAGGGAAAAAAAACACACAGGGGCTAATAAATATTTGGAAAACTTGCCTATAGCAGGAACTGTAAGGTCCAGGGCCTGGGGAGGGTGGGATCCCAGGACCAGAGCGAGGAGACAGCGGGGAAGGATCTCTGGTGCCCTAAGGCTGGTGTCAGAGCCTCTCACCTTGCCCCTCCTTCCAGGCCACAGCCACCCCACCAGACTCCCTCGCCCATCCCCAGGCTAGGGAAGATTCTGATTGCCCCATTCTTAGGTGCTGCCTGTGTCATCTTTCTATCCTTCCAAGACTTCTTTGAGGTCACTTAAATAAGTTGTGTAAGAAATGCATTCTGAATATGTTCAATAGTGAAGCAGATACACAGAGTATTTTCTGTTTGAATACAGGGTTTGGGGATTCAAGGTACAACAGGCTGAAACAATGGGGGATTTTATTGTACTTGATATAATTGGGGAAGGGAACTCCCTGCACCATTACACCAGCAGAGCATGTGCCCCAACTGCCTGGGATCCAGCATGAACACTTCCCATCTGAGGTAAACTGATGACAGTATCTCCCTCTGCCCTGTGTGTCACTGTGTCCTGAGGCCAAGGGTGGTGAATTCACAGATGAAGCAGTTCATAGAAAGAAATCACAAGACCTGGGAAACTATCAATGGCAAAAGTGCTGGAAATGGGAAGAATGGATAGGTAGAATTTTGATTGAGTTCTTGTTTTAAAAGAACCAGAGGAAAACCTCACCAGGAGTTCACCAAACATAATACCTTAAGTTTTATTTCAGAGAAATAAGCACTTTGAAATGTGTGGAAACAATCTGCTTCCTGCTTTGATTTTCCCCCTCAATCAGAATCCCAAGTCTGTAACTTCCTCAGAATTGAAAATTTGTTTCTCAGCATTGCAGAGGTTAGTTCCATAACCCAATATTCTTTCATCTTTACCTAAGACAGTGAATAAAAGAAAATAAACAGGAGGCAAACAGGCATTTTTACAATTAGCTCTTTGGGATACTGGGAACTGTGACAAGAACTCAGTAGAAAGAAATCTTGGAAATCTGAATGTCTATGTGCTTCATGGGATTATATACAATTCAAACTTTTATTAAGGAATTTTACTACTTCAGGCAATGTATAGGGTCTGGGAATAGAAAGGTGGGAAAATAGGGATTATTCTTGCCTTAGGGAAGCAGAAGGAGATGGTGAACCAGTGAACACACCAGTATGTCTTCCCTGGAGAATTGTGACATGTGCTATCAGGGGATCCCAGGTTGCATGTTCATAGATGACTTTCTGAAGGGCTAATATTTAAGCATAGCTTTAAAGCAGGGGTTCCTAACCTTTTTTGTTCCATGGACCCCTTTGCCAGCCAGGTGAAAACCATTCTCAGAATTTAGCAGCAGATAATTTTATGACACTCAACATCAGGATGTCTTCAAATTAAAAACTTCAATTCAAAACTCATGGACCCCCCTGAAATCTTCATAGACCTTTGGTTCAGAGCCCCTACTTTAAAGACTGAGAAGCAGCCAGCACCCAGAAGTAGGAAGATGAAAACAGTGTTTTATTCATGTTGAGTAACCCAAGGTAAGCTCCCAGGCAGGATACGAAAAGACCTGAAAGGGAATAAATATGCCTGGGACACTGTGACTGAAGGCAAGAGTGTTCTGTGAGGAGGCTGTGTCATTGCTATGCTCCCCTCAGAACCATCCTCACTTCAGCTAAGCCACTTGCCTAACACTGACCTTTGGCCTAGTTAATAAGCAGCCTTCCAGCCCTGGAGCACAAAATCCCCCAGAGCCCAAACCCACAATGCCCACTCATCTCACCCCAAACCTGTGGCTGGTCCCACATAATGAGCTCACTGACCCCAGCACTCTGGAATACCTGTTCTTTTCCCTTTCCTCAAGCATTTGCTTTAACATAACCAATCCTTGACTCCCACCAGCAATCTCTAAGCTCCACCCCTGGGCCACAATAAACGCACAAGCCCAGGGGTTCCTCTGGTTCTGCCTGTGTGTACCCATCTTTCTGGTTTAGCTCCCTGAGTCAATGGCACTTCCTGTTGACACCTCAGGCCCCTCAACCTCTCTGAGTAACATATATCCTTACTGAGGCATCATGGCCCTGGTTTCCCATTTTGTTGCAACAGACCTACACCTGATCTAAATTTAAGATCCAATTTAACCAATTCAGAATAAGTAGCACAGTGAACAGGGTGGGTTGGTCACAACCATGGGATCATAAGGCCTTTTGGCTGCTCTTGTCTGATGACCTGGATCTCCCAAATAGCTAACACTCTCTCAGAAAGGTCCAGGGCTTGCTGAGGTCTGTGGGCATGGCTTTGTGCTGTGGCCTGTGGCCTCTGTTGGGTGTTGCCTCAGCTTCCCTGCCCAAATTGGTGGTCCTGTAGATTTGAATCCTTCCCAGGAACCATAAACACACAGCCCTCTAAGGTGAGAGGGAAAACCCTGTGGTTTCTAGTGCTTCTCCAAATGGGAATGACTAGCATTGGGTGACACTGACACTAAGCAAGTGACATTGGCTACACAACCAAGACCTTGTGGCAATTCTGACTGTAGGAGCCCAACTTAATAGTTGCTTAATAGTACCTCATTAAAGATATGGGTGGGAAATGATATACGAAGAAAAGCTCAACATAATAGTTATTAGGAAAATGCAAATTTGAACCAAAATGAGAAACCAATACATACTTATAAAACTAGATTTTAAAAAAAGAGAATACCAAATAGTGACATGAATGGCGAACAATGTTCACATTAATGCAAAACAAAACAATGCAGCCAGATTGGAATACAGTGTCAGTTTCTTATAAACTTACCAAATGACCTTGTAACCCCAGTTCTATATATTTGCTCAAGAGAATTGAAATTATTTTCACACAAAATCCTGTACACAAATATTGAAACAGCTTTGTTCTTGGTCACCAAAAACTGGAAAAAATAAAAATGTTCATCAACAGGTGGAGAAAAGGGACAAGGAGAAAGGATTGTTGAGTAATATGGGGGACTGAGTTACCCCTCTCATCCCAGGGTGATAAAGAAGAGGCAATTAGATAGTAACATTAAAATTTCAAAGCCCTCTATTTACATAAAAATGGAGAGAGACTCACCCAGCCACAGCTGGCCTAACCTCCAAGGATGATGCCCAAGAGCAAACAATTCATGAGGCCTGATTTTTATTTGAAAAGATAAGATGCAATGGGGAAAACATTTCTTTGAGCTTTCAGATAGACTAGTAGTGGGAGTTCATCCCCAGGGAGGACCCCTTTGACACACTCAGGGAACAATTTTTACAAGGAAACCCCTCCCCTCAACTTACCAGGCAGCCTTGCTAAACCAATGCCCCTCCTCTCAGCAAGGCTAGGGACCAGGTAGAGCTATTGGCAGGACCTGAGTTCCCATGGCAGTCACAGATCCTGGCTTATCAGACCCATATTGCCACCTGAAATGGGATCAAAGCCCCTTTTCCGGAGGTCCACCTAACTCCTCCTTTTGCATACCAAAGCCCCAGTCCCCCACCCCACTGGTAATTGTGCCTAATGGAGCAACTTTTATCAAACAATGATACCTATTGTTGGCCTCTTTTGCTCTTATTTTGTCCACTGTGGGATGCCTGAGACACTATATAAAAATCTGACCACCCTGCTGGTGGGGCCAAAGGCAGGTGACTAGTTAATGGTCCCAATGGAGGCCAACCTTCCCCTCATCCTTTCTAAGGCATCAGACCAGTGAGTGAAGCCACCAGGGCTTATGAAATCTGACCTGACACTACCTGAATTCCATCAGGCATCCCCAGTGGGTACCATGTGGGGCAGAAGAATTACCTAAGTGACCAACTAGTATGATGGGGAAGATGGGTAATTGTACACAGCCAATGTTACAAATAATACAAATGTATAAAAAAGACAAGTAGTTACTATAATAGCTCATTAATTTGTCCATTATACATTTGTTCTCTTGAAACATTGAGATATGGAAGAAGACTGAGATCCATGATCCTATATAGATCAATATAAAGATATAGATACCACAAAATGTATGTATGTGTATATATATATATATATATATATATATATATATATATACACACACACACACACACACACACACATGTAATTTATATATATATATAAATTACTTAGAACATTTCAATAATTTTGCACATAAGAAAACATTTCCCAGTCATAATCTCATAGAAATTAGAATGGGGAGGTTGTAGAGCAGGAGTGAATTTTAATTTTGACTTTATACTCTTTTCAAAAGATTATCCTGATTAAGACTGTTCCTTTGCCCTCCAATCCATATTTTTCAAAGACACCCTAAGTGTCTCTGATCAGTCTTTTGGTTTCATTAACTGCTGGATATGTTCATAGGAATGTCTCTAGAATGGGGGCTCTTTCCTCTCAGTTATGGGAAAGGATTATCTAAGCAGGTTTTCTGATCAGATAATCTGTCATCCAGTGTTGGTTTGATTTTGATTTTGTTTATGTGGATCCTTTTGTGATGTTTATCTCATTCCCTACTTCAGCATATAATTAAATTTGGAACAATAGTGACAGAGTATGCATTTCTAGATAAATATTATATTCATTAGACCACTGAACAAGTCTCAGAGTCAACAAAATAGCAATCATTTTAATGGCTCCATTTAAGAAAATTGAAACTATTCAACTAAAACTTCCAGCTATCCTTAATGGCATTAAAAACAATTCCACCCAAATATGAATTGCCTTAAAATTCACTTACATTTTACAAAAGATAAGTGTACATCAGTGATGTTGGTGAATTTGGTAGTTTGCTGTATATGGGAAATTTAATTTTGACGAATTTATTTTCAACAAATTGCTTGTAGACGGTGTGCTACAGTAATTGTGATGAACTTGACATTGTAGAGGAGACAATTCTGTAGATGCAAAGCTATAACACCTTTCCCTATAGAATCCAGTTTTTAGAAAGACCGGCTCACTTATTCTTAGAATTCCATTCACACATTCACATTCTGCAAAAATTTGAAGTAAATTAATATAAAGGTAGCAATGTGTATGATTTCATTTCTCTGTTTTCACAAAAGTTTCATTTAGTTTCCTAATACCTTCTGGAGCAAGGAACCTCACTTATTGTTGTGTTCCATTCCATTTAAGCATAGTTTAAAGTGATATTTTTTCCTTGTGTCAATTTTTCCCCTGGAAACTTGTTTCCACACACACATACAAAACCCATATTTAACTGTCTAAGACGAGTAGATGAATGCAAAGAGCCCTTCCATAGGCCCAGTTCTGCCTCACATTGAGCACTTGGACTTGGGGATAATTACTGAAAGTCTCATGTTTCTTCACCTGACAAGGAAGGAAAAAGATGAGCCATTGGCTTTAAAGTTCCTAGTTTAAAAAAAGACATATCCTTTTAAAACTATTGAAATCCACTATGTAAAACTGATTAATGCAGAAAATCTGTGAATGGATGTAGGTGCAAACCCTGGACCTCCAGCCTTCACAGCAACTTCTATGTTGGCTGCATTCTGGAGAATGTTCTCTGATGCCCACTGGATTTTCTCCCTGTGCCACATTTTATCAATTTTCATAACATGCTTCATGTAAGCATAATAGTTTCAAACAAAATGTGTCACAGATATACATTTACTGCTCTCATTTTATCTAAAATCATTCACCTTACCTTTATCTAATAACAGAAGCATGCTTTGCAAAGTTACCAAAAGTCCTCTAGTCTTATTTTGTTTTTAAATGTTTTCCTCTGCATATATGTGTGTGTGTGTGTGTGTGTGTGTGTGCGCATGCATGTGTGTGTGTGACAGTAAAATTCAATGAATGAAAAGCAGAGACCAGGCTCCACTTAAGTCATAAACACCTCTAATTACAAGGCTCCATTCCAGCCTAACCAGAGAATTATAGCCCCATGTAAATCCTTTTCATTTTTATATCAGATCTTGGGAAACATGGAAAAAAATTGTACAGGAGACATTCTGCCTGGAAGAGTAGCTGTAATCCTGGAAAAGGAACAGGCCCCAAAGTTCAGGAATGGCATTCAAGTCAGTCCTCTGTCCTTGGCCCTATATTGGGTTAGGCTATGAGTTCCTTGGTAGGGAAATAGCCATCTTTAATTAGGCATTACCCTATTGGCCATTAGGGAAATGCAAAGCCGACCACCATGGGATGTCACTACACATCTGTTAGAACAGATAAAATAATGAATAGTGACAATACCAAGTGCCTTAGAAGATGTCCAGACTGGATCCCTCCTACATTGTTGATGGGAATGTAAACTGGGACATCCACTTTGGAAGATAGTATCTTTAAAACAAAACAACTTCCCCCAAAACTATAGTACAGATGCAGCTACCATAAGACACAACAATTGCCCTCCTAGGTATTCATTACAGAAATCAAAACATGTTGACACAAAAAACATGAATATTCATAACAGCTTTATTGGTAATAACCCCCAAATGGAAACAACTCAAATATCCTTTAACAGTTACACTTTTAAACAAATAGTGGTCCTTCCGTACTATGAAATAGAAAGCAGCAAAAAAGCCATAAACTATTGATACACACAACGCCATAGATAGATCTCAAGATGCTATGCCAAGCGAAAAAGCCAAACTTAAAAACTCACATATTGGATGATTCCATTTATATAACATTCTTTAAATGACAAGATTACATAGATGGAAAACAAAGTAGTGTTTTCCAGGGATTAGGAATGATGAAGGAGGGGATGAAGATCTGAGGGAAATGGGTATGATGTAAGGACTGAATAATTCTGTATCTTGATAACATAGTGGTTAGACAAAATGACACCTGTGAAAAAATAGAAGAGAAAAAAGAACTGTGCACACATTGTACCAATTTCAATTTCCTGGTTTTGATATTATAGTATAGTCATGTCAGAAGTTACTATTAGTGGAAACTGGGTAAAGGGTATATGGGCCATGTATGTATACTATCTTTGCAAAATCCTGTGAATCTATAATTGTTTAAAAATAAAAATCAAAACCAATAGATTGCATTGCAATACTAAAATGAAATGACATCAAAATAAAAATACTATTTATGATAGCATTAAATATATAAAATAAATGCATCTATGAATCTGAAAGATGAGCAAGATCAGTACACTGATCACTTATTTAAAAAAAAAAAAAACCTTTCTAAAAGAAAGGAAAAGTAAATAAATGGAGAGGGAGCTTGTGTAAATGGACCCCAAAACATAGTATTGGTAAGGTCTCAGTTCTACCCAAATTGATTTGTAGATTTGGTACAATCCCAGCAAGCTTTTCTGAAACTAAGGAGCATATTTTAAAATTCCTGTGGAAATGAAAATAACTTAAAATAGCCAAAAAACCTTTGAAATTAAAGAATAGATTTAGAAGACCTAAATCACCTGTTATCAATATGTAATTTAAAGATCCAGTACTCAAGACCATGTGGCTTTGGCAAGTACATAGTGAAGTCAATCCATGAAACACAATACAGAGACCAGAAATAACCTCATACATATGATTAATAGATTTTCAGCAGATATGCTATGACAATTCATTGGAGAAAATATGGGCTTTCCAATAAATAGTGTTGAAACAATCACATAGTGATATCAGACTGGAATGTGAAATGTAAAAATCTAAAAGTTCCATAAGAAAACTTATGAAAAATCTTTATGTTTTTTACTTAGGCAAAGATTTCTTAGATATGGCACCAAAACCACAATCTCTAAATAAAAAAATAGGACTTCATCAAAATGAAGAACTTCTGTTATTCAAAAGACACCATTAAAGAGAATTAGAAAATAAGCCACAGACTCAGAGATAAGTTTCAAATATCATATATCTGTTAAATGACTTGTATCCAAAATACAGTAAGAGCTCACAGATCTCAAGAAAAAAGCAAAATAATAGATAAAATATTCAAACACTTTAACTAAAAGACAATGTATTGATGTCAAATAAACACTTAAAAAAGATGCACAAAACCATTAGTCTTTAGGAAAATGCAAATTAAAATCACAACACATCAACTTGAATGGCTAAAATTTAAAAAGATTGAACATAGCAAATGTTGGCCAGGATGTGAAGGAAACCCTCACACAATGCTGGTGGGAATGTAAAATGGTATAATCACTTTGAGAAAAAATTGCAGAGTATTACAAAACTAAATAAGCACTGGTTATAAGGCCCAATCACAGACAGACAGTTACCTCTGGGTCAGGTCTGCTGGAACCACAGATTTTCTGTCACCTCATGGAAAGTCAAGCCAGTCCCCCAAAGGGAGCCAAAAGGGAGACCAAACTGGAAACTAAAACTCAAAATTAATCAGAGATACCAAACACACTTAAATATTTTGTTCAAGAAGACAAGCAGAAAGGGGCAGACTGTTGGTGAGAGTAATATGGGGTCTGCCCTTATCACCCCAGAAAAAAAAAAGAGAGAGGTAATTGACTAGTAACACTAGAGACTCAGAGCCCCTCCTCTATCTACATTTAAAATGGATGGAGACAAGACTGTCCAGAGCTGGCTGATAGCCAAGGCAGATGCCCACTGGCAAACAATCTATAAGGTCAGATTTTTACTTAAAATGATGGAGATGATATAATGGGGAGAGCATTTCTTTGACCAGTCAGATAGAAGATACCAGAGTCAATCCCCAGCCCTGGGGAGGTCCCTTTGACTCAGAGTCATGGAACTTTTTTTTTTTTTAACTGGGAAACCCCTCTCTGCAAGTTATAAGGCAGTCTTGCTCAATCAAGTCTCTTACTAATAGCAAGGCTTGGGCCAGGTGAGCTATTGGTAGGACATGAGAGGGTCTCACATCAGTCACAGATCAGGCCCCAGCAGCCACCCTACAGGGGCCACACATCCCCTTACATGGAGGGCCCTCAAATCCTCCTCCTGTATATCAAATGCCCAGTCCCCTGACTTCTGGGAATTGTGACTATTGAAACAATTCCTATCCAACAGCAACACATACTGGTAGCCTCTTTTGCTCTTACTTTTCCCCACTAGGTATTGATACCATAAGACCTTGCCTGGAATACACATAAAACTAATCGCATATATAAAATCATAGCTGGTTCCCATTTGTCTTTCTCTCTGACCTGGGGATCAGTAGTCTCTGCACCTTTTGGCAAATGGAGTTGTCAGCCCTGGATAGTGGCCATTGACCAGGCATCCTATGGACTGCTCCTGGCCATTCTCTTTCCCCAGGCTTCCCCAGCACTTTCTCAGGCAGGGTCAGATCCCAAAGTAAAGCTATATAGAAGGGCATTCCTGCACTAAGTCTCATCCCCACATATGTCACCACCATGGACACCAATTGAATTATAGCTCTGAAATTGTCAGGCCTTTAGTAGGTCTTTATAAATATGTTCAGAAGTGAGGCCCTGTAGCCTTCCATATATGGCCAATAGGTTTTCTACAGTTATACTAAGACAATTCTTTGGAGAAAGCATGAGTTTTCAACAATAAGTGTTCAATCAAACACATATTGATCTACATTCCAGCCAACATGATGCTGGTGAGAACAGATTCATCCCCAAGGTCAATCCCTAGACCAGGGATTCATAACCTTTTTTGTTCCATGGTCCCCTTCTCAGAATATAGTGGCAGATATTTTTATGACAGTCAACATAGGCACATCCTTAAATTAAATTTTAGGGTTATTCAAAATTTATTCAAGCTTACAGACCACCTGAAATCTTTCCATGGATCCCATGGAGTCACATGGACCCCTGGTTAAGAACCCCTGCCCTAGACAGAGAAAGAGGGTTGCCTATGAATCTAGTCAGCAGGAACCACAAATTTTCTCCATTACCACATAAAGTGTCAAGCAGGGCCCTGAAAGGGAGCCTAAACTGAAAATTGAAACTGAAAATTTTCCTTAATCAGAGAATAAAACAATACTTAAAGATTTTGTTCAAGAGGACAAGGAATACCAAAACAACATGAACAACAAGAACTGATGAATTTGACTTGATTAAAATTAAAGGCATTTGTTTAGAGGAAAACAGAAAAGACAAGCAGATTTACAGAATATATATGTAGATCTCATATCTAAGAGCTTGTATCTGGAATATATGAAGAACACTTAAAACCCAACCATAAGAATACAAACATTCCAATTTAAAAATGACCAAATGATCTTAATAGTACCTCATTAAAAATATATATATGGGTGGAAAATAATTTATGAAGAAAAGCTCAACATAGTCATGAGGGAAATGCAAATTAGAACCTCATGGATACCACTACACACTCTTTCGAAAAAAATTGAGAATGCAAAATAGTGGCATGAATGCTGAACAACAGGAAGTCATATCTATTACTCATATGAACACAAAACAAAACAATACAGCCACTCTAGAAGACAATGTCAATTTCTTATGAAGTAAATCATACACTTAACAAATGGTCCTGTAACCCATTCACTTTACTCAAGTGAACAGAAATTATTTCCACACAAAATCCTCTACACAAATATTTAAGCAGCTTTGTTCTTGGTCACCAAAAACTGGAAAAAATACAAATGGTCATCAACAGGGGAAAATAAGAGAGGGGGATGAGGAAAAATGGGCAGACTGGTCGGTAAGAGTAAGGTGGGGTCTGAGTGGTCCCTTTCATTCCAGAAAAAAGAAAAAGAGAGGTAATTGACTAGTAAAACTAAAGACTCAGAGCACCTCTCTATTTACATACAAAAGGAGAGTGACAGGCCTGTCCAGAGCAGGCTGATAGCCAAGACAGTTGTCAACAGGCAAAGAATTCATAAGGCCAAGTTTTTCCTTAAAAAGATGGAAATGATTCAATGAAGAGTGCATTTCTTTGAGAGAAGAGATAGAAGAGATCTAGAGTGCATCTCCTGCCCTGGGGAGGCCATTTTGACACAGAGAGTCATGGAACATTTTTTACTGGGAAACCCCTTTGCCCACGTTACAGGCTAACAAGGCTAAACCAAGGCTCCTACTACGAGCCACGCTAGGGCCAGGTGAGCTATCAGCAGAACAAGAGAGGTTCTCACGTCAGTCACAGATCATGTTCAGGTAGCCACCCTCCAGGGGCCCACACAGCCCCTTTCCTGAAGGGTCCCTGTCCCTCCTCCAGAATAAAAAGCTCAGTCCTCTGACCCTCTGGGAATTGTGACTATTGGAACAATTCTTATCCAACAGTGACACTGAATGGTGGCTTCTCTTGATCTTACTTTCCACCCTATAGTTATTGATGCTTTAACACCTTGCTTGGAATAAACAGAAACCCTGACAATTGTATACACAAAATAACAGATGGTCCCCATGTACCCTGCCCCATGATCTAGGGATCAGCAGTCTCTGTATCCTCAGATCAAGGGGGTCATCACCCCCAGGTAGTGGCCGTTGATGTAATGGTCTTCCCCTGCCAGCCTCCTTCCACAGGCCTCCCCAGGACTTTCTCAGCCAGAACCAGATCCCAAAGCAGATATATGCATTGACAGTCCCAAGATAAAAGTCTCATCCACAAGTATGTTGTCACCATGGACAATTTGCCTAAAATACACATTGAAATTCAGCCCCAATATTGCCCAGCTTTTAGTAGGTCTTTGTAAGCTTGTTCAGAGTCAAAGCCCTGGTTGACTCCCACTTTTGCAGAAGGGAATTAGCCAGTGATGAGATCATGCATGGAAGTAGGTGTCCATATGTCCTGGGAAAAGGGCCCAGCTAAAGAGGTAGAGATAGCAGGTGTCCTTCCCTGTGACATTCATTAGGAATTACTTACCTGTAGAGACCAGGCCTCACTCATTTATTCCATGGGAAATTTCTGACCTCAGACGGAAGGATGTCATGGTGGTTTAGCATGAATTTCTGGAGGTGGCTCTAGCCAAGCTCTGTTAGTTATCTGTGAATGATTTCCTATAGATGATTTGGGGCTTGGTTTATCAGTTAAGATGCAATCCCTAGCCTTTGGTCCAAAATCCACTAGCAGATTTTAATCTCTTCTTTCAAATGCAGACATTCTGAAGGCTAGAAGCTTCAGTGAAGATGGAGCATGGGATATATAGCCACAGTCTCCTTTCCACTTAAAGTCTTCTTTCAACTACCTGCCCCCCATGCAGCAAGTTAAAAATTGCAGGGTCTCCTGGAAACTCCACAGTCTGGGGCAAATCCCATTCCTCACTTTTCCTAGCCCAGGAAACAGAGCTAAATCATTTGAGAATTACTGGAATGGAGGCAGCAATTCTCTACCCAGATGAAAGTTCTAGATCTCTGGGGACATCTCCAGACTGGACAGGGTGGAGGGTTGATGGACAGGATGGAAGGAGGGCTTTGAGAGGATGGAGCCTCCATGGAGGAAGCTAAGTGGTTGAGGGAAGTAGCATAACATGGAGTGGTGGACCAGTACTATGTCCAGATGTCCGATCATAATGTCCCCAGTGCCACAGTCAGAGCCAGGCCTGTGGAGTCAGAACAGGGATAAAATGTGGACAGAGGTGTCTGGGTGCAGGGAGGATGCTCCCTGGCTCCTGCTTCTCCTTCCTGACCCCCACCACATGTTCCCCAACTGGGACCAAACTCCTGTCTGAAATGGGGGCAAGGACTCAGGTCTCTGCTCTCTTCCACACCCACCTTCTCTACCACAGGGGCAGCTAAAGAAAAAGCAGAGGAACACCAGGCCAAGCCCCTTTGGGGTCAGAAAGGAAATACCAAAATTCACATGCTCAGTGACCACAGGAAGCACTTTAACAGAATCAGCAACTGTAGGGAATTTAAATGGAGGATTTTGGAATGGACCTAGAAGATGTGAACACTAGATGGCAATAACACACAATCTATTGAAAGGGGGAATGGCTTTGACTGCTTTGTAGGAGGGGACCCTTGCAGGAAAGCTTCCAGGGGCAACAGGTGGGAAGGAGTCCCCTGCAGGGAAAGCAGGGCAAGGGGAGCCAAGGCAGCTTGGACCCTTATAAGCATCCATGCCTAGGCTACAAATTGAGGACCTATGTTGGGCAAGTTTCCTGGGGTATGCAAAGCCTGTTAACACTAAATGGCTTTAAAAAAAATGCATATTGGGCTAATTTTAAGACAATTGGATGCGTAAGTATTTAAGTTTGACAATGCCTCAAAGACCTCAAAATAACTTCATTTCTTCGTAAGTATTTTCTCAAGAGGCTTTTCTGTGAAAGGGACAGCTATGCAAGCCAGCTTTGAGAGTTGTCTGAAATGACTCATCAGTATTACCAACAATGCTAAGCCCCTCCCACAAATGCATTTGTCCCTGTCCCTATGTTTGGTGAGGGTTTTCCAATGTGGAGGGATTCTTTCCAGGGGAAGTCTCCTCTGTGGGGTGCATCACCAAGGGTTGGTGCACAGGATAATGATGGTCTCAAGAGCTAAGCACACCAGCTGTAAGGCCTTTCATTTCTTGGAGGTAGATATTAGTTTATTAAGAGACAATTCTAGGCCAAGTAATGCCATTTATAATGCCTTCCCAATTTTTTTAAAAGCCAACTGACTTCTTTAAAGTAAACTCCCTCGGGACTCCTAAATCAGGGCAAAGTCCCACCTGGGTCTCTTGTGACACTTTCTACCCTGGTCTCCAGGCCACACCCCTACCTCCTACCTCAGACAGTTGCCTAAATAAGGCTGCCTATTGGCCCTGGGGCCAGTGAAGGCCAAATTAACTGTGGATATATTTACTTATAGAAATATTCACACCAACATTGATGTCTATCTATTTATATATATCTATACATATTAACTTAAAAGTCCACAATATAGCTTCTATATTACTCTCTGTTCATTGTCAGTTGCTCTGACACAATCGTACATGCTTTTATATTCATGGAAACATGACAATTTATGATAATTCCTTTCCCACTCCTCCTGTCCTTTTTATTCCCTACCCTACCCATTCCTCCCTGAGTTCAGGACAAATGATCTTTTTGGTTGGCAGAATCCTGCTCATTCTGTGTCTTTCCCCACCAACCCTCCCCTGAGTGGCCTCCTTCTCTGAGTCCCCTTGTCTGAAGGGCTGACAGTTCCTCTTGTCCTCTATGGGGTCCTGGTTCCTCCCAGACTCCCCAGATACTCAGTCCCCCCTTTTGCAGCTCTGACCTTTTGTGCAGAAGAAGCAGATTAATGCCATGTGGTGGCCACAGGGTCATGCTGTGCCTAGGCATCCCTGTTAGTCCTGATGATGATAAGGATGGTGGTAGAAACCCAAACTACTTTCAGATGCTTTTGGCTCTTGGTAGGTATTTTATTTAGAGGATTTCTGTGAAGGGGAAGAACAGAGTTTGGTATATTAATGAAATAACAAACTGGTGTTATTTTATTCATGAATATGACAAAACAATAGAGGAGTTTCTGTGACTGGGCAACAGGTAAGTGG
>JAQZBX010040482.1:9286-22760 GCA_029593785.1 Cabassous unicinctus | reverse complement strand
GTGGTCCCCCTAGTGCCTGAGCCCCAGGGGCAGGCGCCACGCTCCTCCCAGCCACGGCAGGACCCACGAGAGCCACGGGGCGGTCATTTCTGAAGGAAGGAAAGGATGTGTCCTGCTCCTCGAGGCGAGGACGGTTCTCTCTGCCCGGACCTCAGCCCCGAACGGCAGGGTTCATCCCCTGGAATCAGTGTCCCTCGACTGTGCCGTGCCCTGCGCCGGCGCCCTCACCCCCTGCAGCCGGACTTTCTGCTCATTGGTCCATCCTCGGCGCCTGCCAGTGGGTGGGCCCTTCCTGCCTCCAGGGTCCCAGAGCACAACCTCCTGCCCAAAGCGTGGTCCCAACACCCGCTTCTTGGTGGCTGACCGCGCAGACGTGTCCTGCAGGCTCTGCGCTCTGTGGTCTTCAGCCTCACACGCTCCGCCCTCCAGACGGAAACGCTGGCCAGAGAGGCAGATGAAGAATTCACGGGAGAGGGAGCCAGGCCAATTCTCAATAAGCCCCTTTCTCTCCAGTGCTTTGTCATGCAAAGTGGACGCCTTTGACTAGAGGTCTCTTAGAAAAATTCTTAACTGCTGCCTAATAAAATCTATTAGGGAGCAATCCAAGCTCTCCCACATACAGATTTTTGTAGATGCGGAATGTTTTGGAAGAATTATTCTCTCAAGCATGTTTGTTAAAAGGCCTGATGCTAAACATGATTCTTCTTAAAGCAAAATCACTGCCTGCAAGGAAACAGCTGCTTTGAAAGAAACGGGGAAGGAGCCCCTCCAGCTGAGCCCTCCTGTGTGTCGTCATGAGTTGTTTGCTAAGTATTGAAAGGATAATGGCTAACAATGCATTTGCTAAACGACAAAACTTTGAGTATAAAGATTCACTTAAAGTTTTCTTTCATTGCATCTTACGGTTTTCTAAATCTGTTCAAGCCTTATAGATTTCCGTGATTTGCACACAGCAGGTGAGGGTGGAGATGCATGTTTCTTTATCCAGTTTAGAAAAAAACAAGGAAGACAAAGGCGGCGCTTCCCACAGAGCTTCAAGGGTGATCCGGAGCGGTAATTTCTAAAATAATCAGGAGCAGAGATGTGACCTCCAGGACTCTCTGGAATTAGCCGCAGGTGTAACTGGGAACCGTGACCGCTGCGGCACAGTTCCCAGCTGCCATTCTCTCTCTCACCGGCTCCTGGAATCTAGTTCTGTGCAGTGAACTGCAAGCCAATGGCCCTTTTCTTCCCACCCCTCCGTTTTCCCGGGCAATTTAGCCGGTGAACTCTCTTTGCCGCACCAAGCTGGAAAGTCTCACTTCGCTGATTTTGTAGGTCTTGCTGCAGGGGGAAGCTCGAGGGTCACAGAAGAGCGTGGTGCAGGCTCTGAGGGCCCCCCGCCCAGGCTGCCCGTCCTCCCAGGACTGGGGTGGGCAGCCACGTGGAGGGGGATGCAAACTGGCCTGCTCTCCTTTTGGAGGGTGGGAGATGATCAGGAGTCTGCTCAAAGCTGAGGACTGGCTAAGAAGACAGGTCTGCCGGAGGGGACAGGAGGCCACCAGCCGCCCTCTGCCCAGGGCCTGGGGTGGAGTGCATCCCTCCAAGCTGCTGTGGCCTGGGGGACCCACCTCACAGGGACGCACATCTGGGCCCCTCGCTCTTCCGCCTGCATCGGCCGCTGCTGCCGTGAAGGAGAAGAGACGGAAGGCTACAGGCGTTGAGGCAGCTCAGGAGCACCCAATTCCCAGCCTGTTTCCAAAAACGTGTTTTATGGCAACAGAGGCAATGGCCCATGTCAGGAAAAGATTGCTCTGCAAGAACCAAAACATTTGGAGAAGCAGAGGTTACTCCTGGGTATTATCCAGGGGCAGGGGGCCGAGACCTACAAACTGGGGGCACAGGGGCGGGCAGTGCACGGCTCCGCGGAGCTCCACGTGAGGTGGGCACTGCGCAGGGGGGCCCTGCCACCATCCGCAGATTCAGGGCCCTGGAGAACTTTCCTTGCAGTTGATGCTTTGAAAGATACTATGCGTAAAGAAAGAATATTAATACTTAAATTTACTGTGTGTTCAGAGCAGCGCGAGTCACAACAGCCCCAAGCTGGGAACAGCCTAAGTGTCCATCCGCTGCTGGAAGGGGAAAGCACGCGTGCCTCTCCGGGCAGGGGAAGGGTATTTGGCGGTAAAAAGCAGTGAAGACCTGGTCCATGCTGCAAAGGGTATCAACCTCCAAATCACCATCTAAGTGAAACGAGCTAGACACAAAAGAGCACAGACTGATTCCGTTGATACGGAAAACCCCAAAGACGCAGAGCCACACGGCGGGAGAGCGGGTGAGTGGCTGCCCGGAGCTGGGGCTGTTTTTAAGTTTGCGTCGTCTCTCCCTTGCCTTCTGCTTCTCACTAGCCTCAGTGGTGACATCATCAGTCACACCAGGTCTGTTCAGAACACCTGCTCTTCGGGGGGTTTGGGGCAGGAGCTCTGGAAGTTACGCCTTGATGTGCAGGTGTGAACGTCAGCGCCACACTCTCAGTCCACATGACGTGCATGGGCTGGGTCCGCTCAGGAGGGCTCCTGGGCAGCCTCTGGGCTCATCCGTAAGCGCACACTTGTGATTCGAAAACGCAGTGTAAAATGTTCCGCTCTGACACGGGGTCGATTACGCCACGTGCCATATGTTGTGTTGCAATGCAGCCAGCTGTAAAATTAATATCATTCCTCCATAAGGGACTTCTTTCCCAAGGATCTGAAGCACTAGAAGTTTATTAAACTGATATTCAGGATGGGTAAGGAAACCTGAGTGGTCAAATATACTCTGACTGTGGCCATACAAACCTTACTCGGATCGTCAGAAAGTTTAAGTACAACCAGCCATCCTCGTTAACACTTCGATTATGCTGAACGTAACTTTCTACGTCTAATGACTCAGGAGGTATCGTAAGAGCCTTGCCTTGGAAACACCTCTGGGCTGATTGTGCACCTGTGGGCTATACAGGCATCAAATGTCTGAGAGCGCGGCCTCAATTCTGCCAACGCAAGGCAATGCTACCCAAAAAGTTGTTAAAAAAACAAACGTCCTAGAATTCCCGCTGCACTCGTCTCCGCATGACGATGATGACTCCCAGCCCAAATTTCTCCGTCTGGACCAGACAGCTCTAATCTCACCACGAGCCTTGGGCTCTTTCTCTTTGCCCTCTGATGTGGTCTCGCGTGGTGCCATGAGCTGTCGTCAGCTGTGAACCTTGTTAGATAAACCTCAGAGACTCAGCGGACACCAGGAAGTGATGGGAGGCTACAACCTGGCAGCCCTTAGGGAGCCGGGCACCAACAGGGCATCGGCGCCCAGCCCAGCACCGGCTGCAGGTGCACAGTGCAGGCTGGAGCACCAAATCCACACGGCGCAAGGAGAAAGCAGGCTAACGGGATGAGCACGCGGCAATCTGGTACCACCTTACGGTGGCCTATTAAAAATGAGGCGCATCTGTCAGTTAACACTGCCTCTGTTAAAGAATGACAGCAGCTCTCAGCAGACAGCAGCCGGAGACGCGAGGGACCCCAAATGCACTCAGCGAACTCGAGCTGCGTGCCGACGGCGTGCTGCCTGCCAGCTTCTCTTTAAGGTCACAGACAGAGACCTCCAGGATGTCCAAGTCGCAGTCAGGCTCCACAGAGCTGCCTGAGGGGCCTCCTGGCACAGAAGGAGGCCGTGCTGGGGGCGCTCGTTCTGCTCCAGGCTGGTGCTACCTTAGTGCTCCCAGAGGAGCACTTGATGCCACTCACGGGCTGCTGTGCCGACCCAACCGGAAGCCCAGGCACCGGCGTTCTCCGCCTCCGCCGCCATGAACCTCTCCCTCCAGTGCCTGCCACGCGGATCAGGGGGCAGAATTCCAAGCTGGACCGCCAATTCCGGCTTCCAGCCTGAACCAAAGCCTGGGCTCCGCCAGGAGGGCAGTGGCCATGCTTCTGAGCCCAGCCTCGCCGGTGGCCCAGCAGTTTCTCTGACCCCGTGTGGCTCCTTGGAGCCCAGCAATGGGCTGGAAAGTGTAGAATAGGGGTCCTTGGTTAATGAGCATCCCCAACTCTCCACCAAATAGCTAATTGGGAATTTCTAACCTGTGCCTCCGTGCAGCTCCACGAAAGGAGAGAGCCCTGTCCCTGCACAGTCTTTCCCCAACATTAGGTATTTTAGGGCACCCAGACATCAGCTGAATCACAACTGCTGTCATTTAGAGTCAACACCTAGCAGAAAAGTCCCTGTCACGGCAGGGCAGGGCGTCCGCTGCAGCCCCAGCCCCAGCCCAAAGGGCGTGCTCAGTTCATCTCGGGAGGCGCCGCGGCTCAGCTGGAGCCCGCTGCCTCCCTTCCCTGGGAGAGGAGGCCTGTGGCGACGCCCTCGCCGCCTTCTCAGCGTGTCTTTCCACTTGGATAAAGCAGGACATTGCGGCACAGAACACAGCAGTGGAGAGGGCTTGACGTGTTCTGGAAGGCATGTGGCCATTCTGGAAAGTCCAAGGCCAAGATGCCACGTTGTGCCAAGGAGAGGCACCAGGGGTAGAATCACATGCTCAAGTCACTGCAGGGTCCTTGAGTGGCTTTATTCACTTACTTGTCCAAACATTTTATCATAGAAATTTTCAACCTACAGAAACTTTGAAAGAACTGTACAGCCCACACCCCCTACTGGCCTTTTCACTGGGCTACCCGGTCAGCCATCTCCAGGACCCTCCATCTATCCATCTCGCTTCTGGATACACATCAACGTAAACTGCAGACCTCCTAGACTCTCAAGCATGCATGCCATGAACACGAGCTCAGTGGGCATTCATTGTCCTTTTCCTTTAGGTGTGAAATGCACAAGTCCAATGTGGACCTTGTGAACGGCCAGGACCCCTGCGTAAGGCAGCCCCCATCAAGACACTGGGCATTGCCACCACCCCGGAAAGTTCCCTCATGTCCCAGCCAATCCGACACATCACTCCCACGGAGACCGCCGTGATGATTATTTAAGCCATAGATTGGCTTGGCTTGTTCTAGAATGCCATGTAATGGCACGTGCAGTAAGTGCCCTATCCTGTAGGGACCCTCCCACCCCACCTCTCGAGCTCTACCAGTGCTGGCAAGTGCGCCGGCCGCGCGCCCCTTGGCGCTGCTCAGGAGAATTCCACTCCAGGGACTTAGCTTGTGCTTTGAGGGCCACCTGGGCTGCCTCCAGGTGTGGGCAATTAAGAATTAAGCTGCTTTTAACCCCGATTTCTCTTCCATGATACCCAGGAGAGGAGTGGCTGGACCACGGAGCAGGTGTAGCTCTGATTTTCTTTTCTGAAGATACAAACAGTGGAACTCCACCAGCATTTTGGGAGCTAAAAATGGTGGTTCCCAAAGTTGGTCCTTCATCAGAATTATCTGAAGAGTTTTCAAAACTACAGATTCCTGGGCCCTCAGCCTACTCAGAATCTCTCGAGGGGCCTGGGCAGCTGGATTTTTCAGAAGCTTCCCCAGATTATGCTGAGATTATTATTATGTGGCCACGTCTCAAGACCACTGGTGGTGGAGGGTCCTGGTTAGGAGCGGAAACGCTGAGACCCACGAGGCTGGGTTCAAACATCGTATGAGTCAACCTGGCTGCGCTCAGGTATTTCCCCCTCCACTAGGGATGCTGCCTACAGCTGCTGGGGTGAAACCGCTTCGTGTGTGCACAGTGCTTGAAACAGGGTCTGGCTCCGAGGAAACGCAGGGCATGGGGGGCTCTTCTTATCAGTGGTCAGGGGAACTGTCCTCCAGGCAAGGGTTCAGCTCAACCTCGGGTGTGGCCATCAGCCACCAGGGCTCCGCCCCCGGGAGAAGGGGAGGGACACATCGGCTGTAGTTCCAGTTCGAAAGCTCCTTTGCCACGATTCCATCGGCTGCAGTCGGCTACTCGCTGCGCCTGACCATGCCCTGGTCTCTGTGCTCACGTACACCGTGTGCCACGACAGGCCACGGAGGGCAGAGGTATGGCTGCAAAGCACTTTGCTCAGTGCTCCTCGAGAGAGGTGGTCCATGCTCCCGAGGCTGGGAGGAGAGGGGGCTGGGCAAGGAAGGGATGCCCAGAAGTCTCCGAGTGAAGGCTTGGGAAATCCTGCTTCCACGCCTTACAGAGAGTGATGAATGAATCATAAGGAAATGCATTCAAGACAGAAGTAATGAAATGCATTATTCTTCAAAAAATAAAAAAATCGACAGGCATAAAGCATCTGGCCACAGCTTCACCTTTAAACCTGATGGGAGCTTCCAGGTCTGTGGATGTGGCCTGCCCAAGGACCACGTGCAAAGCTGCTTGGTAGACCTCATGTGCACACCACAATTTCCCCGATTTCTAGACAGTATCCAAGGTACACAGGTCATGCCAGCAGAACAGTCTCTTATTTTTTTTAAAAAAGTTCTCAGGAGCAATTCCAGCCTTCGGGCTTGGGAAACTGAGGAAGAGCCACCCCGGACACCGGCAGCAGCAGAAGCCCACTGCTCCTTTTCCCTCTCCTCTCGGCCTTCTTGGCACCAGTGAGACCCCACGAGGCTTTTCATAGAGTACGTACTTCCTGTGCTTTAGTACGTACCCTACAATTTAAAATAAATCAGCTTAGTACCAATTCCACCACCAGGGTCGTTCACTCCAACAGACACAGTCCCAAAGCAGTCGCCACCGTGGGGCGTCTTTCAGCCAAAGCCGCTTAGGAGGGTCATCACCGGGGGCCCTGCATGAGCACCACTGTTTGTTTATAGAGGTTCTCCACAAATGAGTTAATCTGGAACATTCTTTTTTTTTAGGTACCGGGGACTGGGACATCGGCTCTTCCCTGAGTGGTTTTTTCATTTGTTTTGCTTGTTGTTTGTTTTTGTTTTTTTAGGAGGCACTGGGAACAGAACCCAGGACCTCCCATGTGGGAGGCGGGCGCTCAACTGCTCAAGCCACACCCACTCCCTGGAACATTCTTTTAAAAATTAAGAGCTGCTTTGTTCCATTCAAAAATTAAGAGCTGCTTTGTTCACACCACCTCATTTTTCTCTGCTTTTTGCAGGAGGTCAGAGCTGGGAACCACGGGAAGTGCCCAACCCATAGTGGAAGCCCGCCATGACCGCCTCGTCATTTGGAAGAAACAAGCAGCTCTCCATGACTGTCTTTGCCCCGACAAAATCATGTGGGGGGATCTGCTTCCTTTTGACTTCGGCTGCAAAGAGCAGACGTGGCTGCCGCAGTGGGGGCTGAAGATCCACGTATCCAGCCCAGCTCCTCCCAGCAGCGCAAGCCGACCCGAGCTCGGATTCCTTAAAGCCCGTCCACAGCTGGGGCTACCTGTCTGGGACCTTTCTGTGGACAGAGCTTGGCCATTTGACTCGTTCTTCAGTCCAAAGCAGCCTGGCGTGCGGACAAGTGCTCGCGGGGTGGATGGGCATCTGGAGGACCCAGGAGTTAGGCTTCGGGAGGTGCTGGCTGAGGAGCAGCCTTTCAGGGTAGACTTCTGGCTGGAAAATTGAGGGGCTAGCACGAATTAACCTGCGGAATCGTCTTGCATTCCATGTCCGTCTGATGCTTGTTCTGGGTGAAAGAGCAGAGAATCCAAAAATCACCCCAACTCAAGTTGTCTGAAGGGCTAGTTGAAGTGTAAACACCTTGAAGCTACTTCCCTAAAGTTATGCCCCATTTCTTTAGAGGCTGAGGTATGGGGTGATTGTTAGAAGGAATGGAGACTCCAAACTGAGACCAAATAAAGAAATGTATAACTTAGAAGTCAGCTCGGAATGAAGCACTGACCCTCGACAAGGTGAGGTGTGGGGGTGACCCCATCCCCCGTCTGCCTCGCACCCCTCATCTCCCAGCGGCCCACCTCCTGGGACCCAGGGGTAATAAAGAAGGCCCTTCCTGAACGGCAGAGGCCCCGCATGCAGGCACGTCCCTCAGCGTGGCTCGGTGCCCTCACCCCAGCCCAGACCCCTCCCCGAGCCTGGGGCTGGAGAGAACCATCTACTGACATCTCCTGGGGACCTCACGGGTACCCCAGTGTGCACAGGGCCAAAGGCTCACACTCAATTCTGAACTCTGGCTAATGCCACCACCCCTGAAAGCACCACACCACGAGTGCTGGGCCCGAAGCCGGGGACCCACTCCCCAAAAGCACATCAGGAGGCGTGAACTTCACCTCCTCACATGCCCGAAGCCCACCCACTGGGCTGCCTGCAACCCTTAGCACTTGGTGACCTCACACTACCCAGGAGCCAGCTCCTTGGTCCCGCTCGCTAGCGCCTGGGGTGGCCCCTGCTCACGCCTCCCCTCCCTGGGCCACTACCCCGTCCCGCTCGGTATGCTCCTGCCATGCTGGCCTTCCCGCCTTCCCTCCTTGCCTCAGGCCCTTTGCACACGCTGTGCCCTCTTAGAGAAGGTCGGTGCCTGTGTTTGAATAACAAATGCCAACTCCTCCACCTTAGAGGGTCTTCCTGAAGGATGTCCCTGCCTTAGAGAGTCCCACCCCCACCCTCAACTCAAATGAAACCCCCACATTTTCACAGCAGGTTCTTTTCTCACAGGGGATTTTCAGTTTTTCCAGACATTCAGTTACGCAATTACTTATTTGCTGTCTCCTCCTCTAGACTGCCATCTTTGTGAGGGCAGGAAGAATGTCTTGTTCAGCTCTCAGTTCTCAGCGTCTGGTATGCAGTAGGCACCAGATAAAAGATACTGAATGTGGAAATGAACGTGTGAATCAAGGGACAAACACACTCCCCTCTGCCAGGCACCGTTGGGTATAAACAAGAAAACAAGGACCCTTTCTTCAAGCATCTGTGATACTCAGGGGCATAAAGCGTGTCTCTTAGAAGGCGGATTCTTCACTGAGGCAGCAGTGAGTGTGGTTGTGTCACACGCCCTTTACTTCTAGTGATGGTTAAAGCTGTACCCGCATTGCCTTAAGGTGGTGATGTCAGCCCCACAGCTGGGATCTGGTCTTCTGGACCGTGGGCACGGCAGGGTGGGACTCCAGTCGCCGCAGCAGGCGCTGATCTGGGACCGCCGCGAGCGCGCGGACGTTATCAGGCCCGTGAAGCTGCCAAGGCCCCCGCCCCGAAACCGTGGGAACTGATGCCGTACAGCTTCAGGGATCTCAACCTGGCGCTCGGTCGCTGGGTCGTGGGGCTGCCGTGAGATGTGTCTGTGTAGATGAGTAGGCAATTTCTGGGGTGCATCACGTTCAGAGCATGATGGGTCAGTGGATAGAGTTAAATGTGTTGCAGGATTAGGCGTTTTGCCCTTAGCAAGTTTCTTTGGTGTGTTTTGTGGATTTTTCTCGTTCAAGATGGACCTCAGAATTGGACAACAAAAAAAAGCACTGTTCCCTTCATGGGCAGATACTATCCACTCCCCTCCTCCTTTGGAAAGTGGCATATCCTGGCGCTCTGGCACTGCAGACCAGTAAAAAATACAAAATTAGCGAGTGAGGCGGGGCATCACTCAGCCGTCGTCTCGACCTGGCGGGGATGTGTGTTTAGAGGAAACTCCAAGAAGAGCATGAAGCCCATGAGTGAGCAGGAAGCTCCAGGCAGCCGCGGCCACGGGGGCGGCTGGATACCAACCTGCACCTGGCGGGGTTCGGGCAATGGGCCCCCAGCCCCGGGTGCGGGGCTCGGGCCGCCGCCTGGCCCACCATGCCGCCCGCGGTGCGTAGCCAGCGCTAATCCAGGGCACATCTCTGATTGTCGCAGGTGCCGGGAGCATCCTTACCATCGCCACGGAGACCCCACGTCCCCGGGAGGTGACGGGGCCCCCCACGCCTCACCCACTCCTGGCTCACGCGGGGCCCTGCAGAGGGGACAGGCTCAGCGCCTGCTTGTCGGGGGGATGAGCAAACCCACAGGAGAGCGTGCCACCTCCTCAGCAACGATGCTTTCTAACGTGGAACATTCTGGGAGCCAGTGTGGTGCCGTGACCCACAAGAGCCGACGCAAATTCAGCCGAAGGAGAGGAAGGGTTGGATTCTGGAGTAGAATTGAGTTGGCCAGGTTTCCCTGTCACCCTGTAATTATATTAAAAAAGGAAACTGAACACAACTCTCTGCCGGAGGATCTTTAGAAGCCCATGGCTGCCAACCACATCCCACAACGAAACAGGGGTGCTGACTTCAATTCGAAGAACCCAACTCATCTGCCAAAATCAGCAAAGTGAGGTGGACTGTGCCAATCCACTGCATGAAATGAAGCTGCCGTTGGAAAGGGGTGAAAGGCTTATCCCTTAGCAGAGAACTGGTCTACCATATTAACATTTTTTCATACTAAATGCATAGGTGCGTCCCAACCGCCTTTTCTTCTTAGCCATCAGGAGAAAGCATTGGGAAGTTTATGCTCTGATCTCATCAAATTGGCTTTGAAAACAGATGAGATAAATCCATGCTTCCAACCAGCTTAGCAAGTGAGGCGGTTTGGGGTAGTGCTTGGGAGCTCGGGCAGCCTGGGTTCAGACCTCCCACGCGGGCTGGCCCTGAGGAGGTGATGCGCGTGCAACGAGGCCTTCAAGGGCACGCCGCAGAGTGGACACTCGGGAGCGCGGCGATTCGAGTTATCACAGGCTGATTACATGCCGCGCCGGCTCTGCCTCAGCCTGCTTACAACCCAGTTGTGGGGGTACAGGGGACAAAGCCACGCCAAAGACTGATAAGCATCCCAGGCGGTATGTCAGCAGAAGATAAATGTGGCTGACGAAGAGGTGAGCAGGCAGGACAATTACAGGACTCCTGCCCAACATGGACGCCGAATGCTTTGCAGGAGCAAAAACCCACCCAAACGAGTCACCAGCAAAGGCTGGGGGAGAAGTTCGAGCTTGGCGTGGGTCTTTAAGAGTGAGCAGAATCTTGGGAAAGACAGTGGTGCAATATTTCAAGTAGGGACTATTAGGGTAAAAGCATAGACTGTGGGAAAGCACATGGCATGGTGGTGACTTTTTGAGAGGAGGGTGCAAGTGGGGGCGTGTTGTGTGATGAGTCTGGAGAAGCAGGTGTACCTCCGAGCTTGGGGCCTCACATACGGTGTAAGCATTTGGACCTTGCTTCCCAGAGAGCAGGAATCTCCACTGAAGGGTGGCCAATAGGGTAGATAATGCTGAAGATTATGTTTTAGGAAGCTGAATCTACAGCAGTGAACAAAATAAAAGCTAGAGCAGGGTCTGGAGTGGGAAAGAGGCCAGAAGAAGGGCACATTTGAAAGTGGTCAGCCAGTAGGTGGTGAGGGCATCAGAAAGACGGGACGAGAACCAGCAAGGAAGGAGAAAAACGAGGTCTTCTGCAGATTGCGCCTGGGGTCACTCCCGCGGCGCCAGCACCTGGTGGCTCAGCTTGGGGAGTGTGAGCCCAGCTGGCCTCCCTCCCGTGTCTATCACCGGACAGGCTCCTGGCTAGAGCACCCCTGCTCTCCTCAAGTGGGCTGCCCAGCACCTCGGGCTCCTCCACCCCACGGTCTCAGTTTCCAATCATGGCCAAAGATGGCAAGGCCAAGGCACATGCGTGGCTCCTGCCTCAGCTCATAGCATGTTTGCTAATGTCCCATTGGCCAAAGCTAGTCACATGGCCAAGCCCATCCCTTGGTGGGCAGAGTGCCAAAATTAAGTCATGCTGCAAGAGGTGTGCACAGGGGTGAGGAAACCACCTCAGCAAGCAATCAACAACACGGGGGGAGGTAGAGGGTACCCATGGATCCCTTGGTTATGAGTGTGGTTATTAGGTTAGAATGGGGCAGTTTGCATGGAAATGTCACATACACATTTCAAACTAGGTTTACCTAAAAATACTGGTGAAGGGCAGATTTATGTCTAGCTATACCTCTGCTTTCAGGAATGGCTGGATCCAGGGATTTGATTTCATAAAAAAATCAGCCTCTCCTTTATCTCTCAGTTGTCTTCCTCTGTGTTAGCTTTAGCCCCAGGGAATATCACTACCTGGCTAGATCCCAGCACTCTAATGTGGGTGGATGGGTGAATAGATAGGTGCATGCATGAGTGTTTGGGTGGATGGATGGATGGATGGGTAGATGGATGAATGTGTGAGTGGCTGGATGTTTGTATGTATATGTGGGTGGGTGGATGGTTGGATGGATGGATGGATGGATGGATGGATGTGTGGGTGGGTGGATGGATGGATGTGTGGGTGCTTGGTTGTTGTGTATGTATGTGTGTGTGGGTGGATGGATGGATGGATGCATGCATGCATGTGTGCGTGGATGGGGTGGTGTAGCAGTTTGATGTTGTTCATGAATTCCAAAAATAGATATTGGATTATGTTTGTGAACTGGTCTGTTCCTCTGGGCATATTATATTGTGTTGGATTCAGAGGTTTCACTCTTACTTGATTAAATTATGATTAAGACTTTGATTGGGCCACATCAGTAGGACATTGAGTCTCACCCCCTTGGTGGGCAGGAACTCACAGAGAAGCCACACAGCAGAGGAGTTAGTTGGAGTTTTAATGCTGGAGCCCTGGGAAGTAAACACGCAGGAGAAGAACACAGGGGACTAGAGATGGCTCCATAGGCACGGCAGAGGCCCCAGGAAAAGAGAGAGCCTGATAGTCTACAGCTGGCCTTGTGGAGAGAGTAGAGTAGCTGAGCCCAGAGAGAAACGAGCCCAGGGAGAGAGACGAGACTTATCTCAGCCTACAGCTGCTATTGGAAGAAGCTGGGACCACGCAGCCTTAAAAGGAAGAGGAAGGCTGGACCCTTGCAGATGTCGGCAGCCATCTTGCTTCAACAAATGGCAACAGACTTTGGTGAGGGAAGTACCTTACACTTTATGGCCTGGTAACTGTAAGCTTCTACCCCAAATAAATAGCCTTTATAAAAGCCAACAGATTTCTGGTATTTTGCATCAGCACTCCTTTGGCTGACTAATACAGGTGGGTAGATGGATAGATGGATGGATGAATGGATGGATGGATGGATGGGTGGGTGGATGGGTGGGTGGATGGATGGATGGATGTGTGGGTGGGTGGGTGAATAGGTGGATGGATGAAAAGATGAATGGTTGGGTGGAAGGATGGACAGATGGGTGGATGAATGGTTATGTGGAAGGGTGGGTGGATGGATGGATCTCCAAAATTTCACGGCAGCAGGATATTTTCCCTTTGGGAGAACAGTGATTTAATAAATTATGAGATAAAAGAGGGGGGTGCAGGGGGACCCCAGGCAGAGGGACTCCATTCACCCAGATCATAAAGACTGATTTGGTTTCTGAAGTTAAGTATGGCCTGGATCCTGTCAGAACTTGCTCCTTGGCAGCCAGAGTTCTGAGCCTCGTTCCCTCCTCCCTCAGAATCCAGTTCCTATCCCCCTTCTTGAGCCACTGGGGCCAACCTGGGGCGGCACAGTGTGGCAGGAGGGTGCATGGCCTGGAGGGGGCAGGGCTGGTTTCGAATCCTGGCGCCACTGTTTACCGGCATGGCCGCGTCCTGGGCCTCAGGTCCTCACCTGTAAAATGGGGGGGGGGG
>JAQZBX010040481.1:0-22670 GCA_029593785.1 Cabassous unicinctus | reverse complement strand
GGGCGGGGGGCAGGAGACCGGGAGGCTCCGGGCGGGGACTCGGCTGCCGCCAGCCTGAGAACGTCCCGGCCGCCGAGCGGCCTGCGCTCCCGGGACGGCGCCGACAACGAGCGAGTGGGGCGGGGGCTGGGGCGCCCCGGGGACGGGGCCTCGGAGCCCCTTCCCGGAGTGACCCTGAGGGCGAGGCGCCGGTGCGGTCTGCGGACCCTGGAGGCCAGCTTGGAGGCGGCGCACCCGTCAGGCCTGCTGCAGGTCTCAGATTTAAGCTCGAAGGACCCGCAGGCTGGTACCAGGCGCCCCCCTCGACTTCAGCCTAACCCAGACAGATAGATGCCTTTTTTTTTTCTTAAAGCCCTAACCCGAGAGGGCTCGGGGCGTGTGTGGGGGTTGTGCGCTGGGCAGGGCTTTGCCAGGGGGCACGCTGGGGCGGCAGTGGCACGGCTGCCCGCAGGCTGGCCTCGCGGGCCTCCCAGGCTTGGAGAAGGGCTGGCTTGTGGAATTCCGCGCTAGACAGAAATGAAGGAAGCCGGGCCGGTCCCTGCAGGGCCCGGAGCAGGAGGGGGTGTGTGTGGGGGGAGGGCCAGTGCTTGGCTCCTGTGCCGAGGTCTGCGGGCAGAGGGGTGGGCAGAGGCCTGTGGGGAGGTGCCAAGGGGGCTGGGTGCCTCCTAGGTGCCGGTGGGCTCCCCCAAGTGAAGGGGCTGCTGTCTGCTTCCTGAGGCCAGGTGTGAGCCTGGGAGATGGGTGGAGGGGTGGGAGGTGCCTGGACAGGTGGAGGGTGGTGCCAGACTTCCTGGCCTGGGACCAAACCTGGTTCCCTGCCCTGGGGTCCCCGGGGCGGTTATCTGAGGGCATGTCCGGAATTTCCCTTTCCAAGGTCTGGGGAATCTGCTTTGGGGTCCCTCATGCCCCTTGTGTGCCCCTCGCCTGAGCACCACCCACGTGGACCCCTGTCCCTGGTTGCCCAGGGCCAATAGAGGCCTGTCCTGAGGCCCAGATTTTTCTTTCCTGGTAGAATTTTACTTTAAATATAGTGAAAAGAAAAAAACCCTAATAGGTTAAACAAGTCAAACACCCACTCTGCAGAGACAGAACCTTCACAACGGGGGTCAACTGGAAGTGCCCAGAGCTAAAACTGAGCTGTGCAGATTCTCAGTGAAGTCACCAAGCAGGCGTATAACACAAACAAAAGTCAGTTGTGGGCAGTCTCGGCAAGCCCTCTGAGAAACGTGCCCTGAGAAGCATCAGCCTTTGTTCTGTGCCGTCTTGAAGACTGGTGCACCTGATTCTTCACATCGTTTCGGGTTTTTAGTAGTGCGTGCTCTCTGCCAGGTGGTCTTGCTTTGGTGTGACCATATAGGATCGCTGGGCCCGAAGCCTTGCCGTTTCCCCAAGCTTTAGAACGAAAAGTTAAAATCTTTATCCAGTATTAATGTGGAGAGTGGTGACACAAGATCCAACACACACCATCAGGTTCTCTCTCTGTGTATTTAGGAATCGCTTTCTCTTTCAAGGCATTTGCGCCAGAAAGCGGTCCTGCTTACAGGTTTGAACCATCAGAACCTTGGCAAGACCTTAATGTTTCAAAATTATTAACAGATGTTTTTAGAGGCAAGTCCGTGTTACTGAGTTATGACAAATTTGCTGTCATGAGAAAAGCAAGGGTAGTCAGCCATCCTGAAAATGCCCTGACCGCTGTTTCTCAACATAGAAAAGGCTGAAACTACGTCTGGCCGATCATGCAGCAAATCCCATCTCTGTCCCCTGGAATCGCCCTAATTTCGCTCGTGAGAAGGGGGTTTAAAAGGCTTTGAGAGCCCTTTACAGCAGTTCAGCTTTCCTGTGAAGTCTCACTTTTTCTTTTAGTAAGCTAGACGCTGGCTTCAGAGCTTGTGGGACTCGGGAAAGTAACCCATTCAAAACCATGCTAGAAATTGTCTTTTGGCAAAATAGCAAGTATCCAGGTTAAAAAATAGGAGGGTCACTTTGTTGCTTTGTTGTCTTTCCAAACTTAAATTTGTTTTTGTTCTTCTCCTCCGTGAACCTCCGTCCCCCCCGAGAGGAGAAGGGTGGGGCCCTGGCCCCCGGCTTCTCGGCAGCTGTGTTCTTGCCCCAGCGAGGCTTGAGCAGACGTGCGTCAGTGAGGATGTCCCCAGGACGGCCTTTATGGATCATCCCACCGCACGCGTCCTGTGTCTTCCAGTGTGCGCCCTCTGAAAAGGAGAGGCCCCGTGTTCTGTTAGGGCCAGCAGCAGCGTCTGGCTGGTTCCGGGGCTGGGAGGCCCTGAGCTGGGGCCGTTACGTTCTGTCTGCTGCTTCCTGGTCTGGGTGGCCTGTATCCAGACAGAGCTGTCACTTCTTTTGGCTTCAGTGTAGTCTTCCGGCTGGGTCCTGCCCTTGCGTCCACCACCTGACTTTTTTTTAAGCCTGCTGATAGCTCCTTCCGTCTTTATCAAGCAGGGCGCAGGCATTGCAGGTATGTCCTGAACCGTCTCCTGCCACCCAGCACCGCCCTGGAAGTCCTTTCCACAGCGTTCCCTGCCAGCGAGCCGAGAACCTGAGGCCTTGGCCCTCAGGTCAGCAGCCCTCTCTGCCCCCGTACATCTTTGGCTTGTGAAAACCAGACACCTTTGCTTCTGGGCAGTAGCCTTCCAAGAGCAGCCATTCCACAAGAGGAGTTATTCCGCGTGAGGAACCGCTTGCTGGTATCGCATCTCCTTCAGCCGTGAAGGAATTCCCCTGAGCCCAGAGCTCAGGGAACTAGCCAGCGGGTGTAGATCCAGGGCGTGAAGCTGGCTGGGCCCAGGCCAGCCCCTGTGCTTGTAACTGTGTGTGGGGGGTGTCACACGCTGCCCCTCGGGAGGCCTGCTGGGGTCACCTTCGGCATTGGCATCCTCCGGTCACCGCATCCTGCATTTCGGGGGGCGGCTTGTCCACTTTCAGCGTGCCGGGATGTGCTGGCTGGAAACCTCCACATCTGCCTCTCCCCTTGCTCGGAGTGGTCGCTGCTTCCCGCCTGCCGTCGTGAAGTGCTTTTTGTGGTTTGTCCCGGCCTGCCGAGAGGTGCCTGCCTGGGCAGCAGCCGGCTCTTTGCCCACGGGAAGCTCTGGGCAGCAGAGCTGCACCCCCGGAGGGAGCCAGGCCCAAGGAGGGCGCTTCATGCTTCAAGTCACTAGTGCAGCTGTGAGAGCGCTCCCAGGGTTGTGGCCTGGTGTCTGGGCATGCCTGGGGGCCTGGGCAGGTGGAGGCAGGTGGACGCAGGTGGAGGCAGCTAGAGGGTTGTGCAGAGGCAGCAAGGGGCTCTGGGGACAGGAGGGGTCAGAGGGAAATTGAGGAAGCAGGGGCCGGGAAGGGGGGCCGGTCTGGGAGCCCCAAGGCCATTTGGCTCAAACAGTGGGGGAAAGGAGCAGCCAGAGTCCTGCAGCCACTGCGTGCCCTGTGCTAGGTGAGGCCAGGTGAGGTTTCATTGGCCTCTCAGGGGCTCGGTGGGCTCGCTCCTGAGCTGGACGCCTAACTGATGGCTCTCGGCACAGGCTGGACAAAAGGGAACTGCTCTGGTCCAGCCAGTACTTCCTCCTGTGTCGCCGTGGGGGTCCAGAGCAGAGACAGAGCCACTGGCATTGTGCGGTGGAGCTTTCTGGACCCTGCGCGGTCGGCGGGGGATGCTGAGCTAGGTAGGGCTGGCCCCACGGCCCGCTGGGAAGTGGGACAAAACAGGAACCCAGGCGAGGCGGCCCGGAGTGGGCCCTCCAGCCGAGCTGGAGGCAACGGAAGTGGTTTCCCAGCTGTACACACAGCTTAATCTGCTCTTTCAGAGCTGGGGCTGGGGCTTGGGGGTGTGGGCCAAGGAGGGTGGTGTGGGGGGCACCATCACGTGGGAGGAAGGCGTGATGGGTGGGGGATGACTCATCCCAGGCTCCCCCTTGATGGGAGAAGCCCCCCTCCTGCTGTGTGTGCCCCCCACATCCCTGTAGTCCCCCACAAAGTGTAGGCAGGACACGGAGGCTTAACATGTTTTTTCTTTCTAATTACAAAAGTAATTCATATCGATTTAATAAAATCTGGAAAACATTGATGAGCACACAGGAAAGGAAAGTTGCACTTAATCTTAAGGAGTGCTCAGTACTTTGTATTTGTGAATATGTAAATGCCCGTGAAGGTAAAGCTGGGCAGAGGTCCTGCAGAATGTTCTCCATGTTATTGTTTACTCTTTCAAAACTGACTTTAGGGAGGTGTAGTTTGTGTACAGTAAGATATGGGCGTTAAAATGTGCCACGACTGGTCCTTGGGCTGGGAGGCGGGGGACCTCCCCGTGGCTCCCTCTTGCTCACGGAGCTCCTTAAAGCTGCCTTGATGGGCATCACGGGTTCCAGGATGGAAGTTTAGAAAGCACCTCCAGGCTCCTCCAAGCCGACCACCACTGGTGCTTTCGTTTCCCTCAGGTGCTTCCACTGAGGTTTAACACCTCCCTGGGACGGCTGCACTGCTAGAAGGTTCTTCCACTCGTGTGTGTGTGTGTGTGTGTGTGTGTGTGTGTGTGTGTGTGTCCCGCTGCACAGGTTTGGCCTGGCTCCCGTCCTTGGCGCCCCATGACCCAGCCCTGACCTCACCCCACCTGTTCCCTGGGCACTCCTGCTTGAGCCCACCTGGGCCATCCCTGGTCCCATGGCACCTGTGTCTTCCTGCTCACCTTCGCCTCTGCCTGAAGCCATCTTCCTTCTCCAGTGCTCACGCCTTACCTCGCCCAGGGCCCGCTCTCCTGCACCAGGCCTCACCTAACTCTGCCCTTCGGCCATCTCGCTTTCGATGTCTGTGTAGCTCTGTTTGTACCTTGCTGCCAGTCATTTCTTTCTTTTTAGACGAGCTAGCCTCACCTCCCTGCATTCCTTCTGAGGACAGGTTCCCAGACTGACCTTCGCATCTGTCTCCGCGGCGCCCTCGCCTTGTTCTGCGCACACAGCAGGTGCTGAACAAACACTGGAGTGAGTGAGTGTGGGAAGGAGAGGCTTGGCGCGTCCCTTGCTGACCGCCTCCCCTTGGTGTTCCCAGCAGCTCAGGCCTTGCCAGCTCCGTGCTCGGTGGTGAGCAGGAAGATGCCCGGGCGCTCAGGCTGAGGGCGTGGGCTTGGGTTTCCGGTGGCTCTTTTCCCTGTGCGCTCTGGGAGCACTTCCATTCTCCTCTGAAGGGATGCGGTTGAAACCAGTGGGAGGGCCAGGAGCCCGGATGGTCTGTGTGAAGCCCCCCAGACCCCCAGGGCTGCATAGCCAATGCCCTGGGCAGCTTTGTGCCCAGTATAAAGGCAAAGTAACACAAATAGTCAGATTCTGCAGCCTGTGGCTGGCATGTTTTCGTTTGGAGACATGTCAGTATGTCTGACTAGGCAACGGATGGCAGTCCCGTCTACCTATTCCAGAAAGAACAGAAGAGCTTTCCAGATTTGCGTCCTGATCATTCTCAGAAGAGGTGTGCGGATTTTCCCGGCATCAACACCAGATGTCAGAAACCCGAGCCATTTCTGCAGCGCCTCTGCGGGCATTGCCTCAGCTCTTCTCGGATTACGTGAGGTGGAAGTAGCCAAGCACTGCCATAGAAAGTGTAGTTCTCTGGAGATGATTCCAGCATTAGCCTTTATTTGCTCTTCTTAAGCAGGTCAGCAGACTTTTCCTTGAAGGGCCAGAGAGTAAATGTTTTAGGCTGTGTGGACCCGTGGTCTCTTGTGGTCACTCAGTTCTGCTGTTTCAGCACGAAAGCGGCCGTTGGCGCTGTGTGAATGCTTGAGTGTCTGTTCCAGCAAACTTTGTTTGCGAAGGAGGCCATGATGGAGGTGACCCGTCGGCCGTGCTTTCCCTGCCAGTCTGGTCCTGGGAAAACCACTGCTGCAGTTTGAGGCTCACTCAAGGCACACGACAGCGTGTACATCTGCAGGCCCTTCTCCTTTGGCCTCGTCATTGGTCCAGTAATTTCTCTCAAGCCAGTTTTTTCAAGCCTACGTACAACAACCAAAGTCCCACGTTAACTCAGGAACAAAAGGGGTGTGTTGGGGCAGGACAGACAGGCCTGCGACTCGGGCACGTCCCCGTAGCAGTACTAAGGGAAGGCACGCATGGCCGACCCGCTCCATTGCTTTCCAGAAGGGCGGGCGTGGTGGTAGGCTGGACAGCGGGCTCTGCGTCACGCAGCTGATGGAGTCAACGCACGCTTCAGCATGCGCGGCGAGCCTGCATGGGAAGGAGCTGAGCCTCGCGCCTCGGGACGGGCTGGCGTGCGGTTCTGCGGCCCAGCTGCACGGCGGGCGCCCTCCGCTTACAGACGTGAGCTGGTGTCTTCCCTCCCGGGGAGGGGTGGGCGGGCTGCTCCGGCCTCCGGTGACGTCCACTGGGTGGTAAAATGGACAGAAGTTCCGGGCACTCATGTCAGGACCGTTCCTTGTGCAAAGTTTGATGGAAATGGAGGGAAAGTGGATTCTTGGCCAATATCTGCAGTTTCTTCTAAAGACGGTGGGTTTCTGAGCAGTACTACTAGAATTAGCCTGGGTTTAATGCCAGTAGCTTCTGTTCCACTCCGGAGAACGTCCAGCTCTCCATTCGCTTTAAGAATGTTCGCCTTTGCCCGCTGAGCATGGTCCTAAGAGCTGCTTTGGTTTGCTCTGATGATTCCAGCATCTGGTCATCTCGGGTTTGGCCTCTGTCGCTTGTCCTTTCCCTTGAGGATGCCGGCGTTTTCCGCTCCTTGGTGTGTTGGTTGGTGTGGGGTTGCTTCCTGGGCAGTTTGAGTATGAAGTTGGGGTCTTTCAGGCTGGTGGTGGGCCTGGCGGGTCCAGCCTGCACGGCTCTCCCGTCCGTGGGAGGTGATTTCCAGGTCCGTGGGGTTTTCGCAGCCTCTGCTGCGGAGTTTGGGCTTGTCCCCCGCGTTGCTCCCTGGGGAGGGGCCAGAGCTGGGGCAGGGGTGCAGGTGGGGCCCGGGCCTTCCTGAGTGTCCTGCGTGTGCGGCTGGGGCTGGGTCGGCCCGGACCCAAACCAGGGTCCCTTCTGGCCTGTCCTTGCTGTGCACTTGCCCGGCGCACTTCCAAACCTGAGGCTGCCCCCAGTCAAAGCAGAACACAGAGAAGGAAACTTCTGGGCTCACTGCCGCCCGCCGCCGTGGCCTTCTCTCACCACAGAGGAAACGGTCGCCATGGGCTTCCAGGAATCCCGAGTCGAGTGTCTTTGTGTCTTACCCAGTGGGTGGGGTGAACAGAGGAGCGGGGGTCGTCTCGGAGCAGGGTTTATCCCCGCTGACGGGGCTGCACGTCCATGACCTTGTGGAGGCTCCTGCTAGCGCCCGCTTCAGAGAGGCTTGGGGGGGCTTAGCCTGTCAGAGGGGACAGAGCCGGCTGCTCTGGAGATCCGACTCCATGTCTTCAAAGACACAGGTTCTGGGGCTCACTGAAGGGCTCCCCGGCTTTCCTGGCAGCGCGGGGCGGGGGTGCGGGGCGAGCAGGGCCGGGAATCGGGCAGGAGCGCGGGCCCGAGGTGTGCGGCGCGGCCGGGACCCTTTCAGGGCTTTCCGTGGGGGCTCCTGCTGGAGCAGTTCAGGGATCCGAGCCACGTCTCTTGAGGCCACTGCCGGGGACGCGAAGACGCATCAGCTCCGCGCTGCCCTCCGAAGCTCGCCGTCCGAGGGGGCAGACCAGTTCTGGGGACTGGCCGCAGGTCGCACCTGTGCAGGTGAGACAGGCAGCGCCCGGAACTCGCTGTGTTTCGACCGTCAGGCCCCGTCGCGGGTGTTGGGGGACGCACGTGCAGTGTGCGGCGGGGGTGGGTGGCGTGCGGCGGGCGGGTCACTGGGAGATGCTGGAGCTGGGACCCTGCCCCCAGCCCCCCGGGCGTCTCCGACAGCGATGGCGGGTGTGGCAGGGCCGAGTGCCCTGCAGAGCTGGCGCTGAAGTCCCCTGGGTTGGACTTATTTCTGAGACGAATCCCTCTTCTGGCTCCCCGGTATGTTCAGGACACATTGAGAGGGCAGCTCTCCGTAGCAGACCACTACGTGGCGGCTGCAGTGATGTGGCCCTGCTGGCGGTGCCTCTCCTCCCACCGCCGTCCAGAGGCCGAGAGGTGCCGCCCCTCCCGGGCCTCCACACGCGTCCCTGCGCAGCCCCTGGCCGGGGCCACCCCCATCACCTCCACTGCTTCTGCAGTAAAACGCCCTGGCCCGGCTCCCCCAGGGGCTGGGCCTGGGAGGAGGAAGGCGCCCACCACCGCGGGTCCCCCCGCCCGAGGCCCCGGGTGACCTGGGGGAGGGTCGAGCGCCGGCGCTGGAGGCGCACGTGCAGTTGCTCCGGGGCTTTCGGGTTCCCTGCTTCGCGCTCCTTCCTCAGCGGTGCAGCCCCAGCTCCCGCCCTGCTTGGAGCTGGGACTGCCTGTCCTCGGAGCGCAGGGGGCCCATGTGCAGGCACTCGAGGCCGTGCCGTCTGCATTCGGCTCCCTCCTGGCCGGCAGCGCCAAAGTGCCGTGCTGCACCTTAGACCGGGTGCTGCTGGGGCCCTGCACCCCGAGGCCGCGTGTGTTCTGTGTGGGGATGCGGTTCCAGCATCCTCTGAGCCTCCGCTCCCCATGCCAGGGCTCACCTGTCCTGGTCTGGGCAGCTGGCCTGCAGCGCTGCCCTCGGGGTTTAGGGGCCTGCAGGGGAACCGGTGGCCAGGCTGGCCGGGGCGACGGCCGCGCCCTGAGTCTAGGGTGACCACGAGGAGTCAGGGATCCCCCGCAGCGTGTCTCCCAGGGCTGGCGGTGCTGGCGGGGTGGGGAGGTGCCTCTTGCCAGCATTTGGAGTTCGGCAGGCAGTGTATTAGTCAGCCAAAGGGGTGCTCATGCAAAGTACCAGAGACCTGCTGGCTTTTATAAAGGGTATTTATTTGGTGTATAAGCTTACAGTTACCGGACCATAAAGTGTAAGTTACTTCCCTCACCAAAGTCTGTTGCTACATGTTGGAGCAAGATGGCTGCTGACATCTGCAAGGGTACAGGCTTCCTTTTCCTCTTAAGGCCCCGTGGTCCCTGCTGCTTCCAATATCAGCTGCAGGCTGGGACAAGTCTCGTCTCTCTCCCGGGCTGTTTCCTCTCTGGGCTCAGCTCCTCTGCTCTCTACACAAGGCTAGCTGTAGACTATCAGGTGAATGGCTTGTCTCTCTTCCCGGGGCCTCTGCAGTGTCTAATGGAGCTTTCTCTCCTTCCTCACATATCTGCTTCTCTGTGTATTTACTTCCCAGGCTCCAGGATCAAAACTCCAACTCTCTCCTCTGCCATGTTGTTTTCTACTGACGTGGCCCAATCAAAGCCTTAATCATAATTTAATCAAGTAAAAGTGAAACCTCTGAATCCAATAAATCTAATATGCCCAGGGAAGCAGAGCAGTTTGCAAACATAAGCCAGTATCTATTTTTGGAATTCATAAACAATATCAAACTGCTATAGGCAGTTTGGCCCTGTGGTGGCCCCCATTTTCTCTGGGGGAAGGCAGAGTCCATCCAGTGGCCTCAAGCCTGGTGGTCTTGGACCCTGCCACTCAGTTCTTATCTCCCGAGGCTCCCCTTAGCCCTCACTCTGTCCCAGCCCCACTGGCCGCCTTCGGGCTCCTGAATCCAGCAGGCATGCCTGTGCCTCAGGACCTTTGCACTTGCCCTTACCTGTCTGCGCTTCTTGCAGTGGTTGCTAGTCACGCCCTCGGTCTTCCCTCCATTGAGCCTGTGCTCAAATCTCACCTGCTTGTCGAGGTCTCCCCAACCACCCTCCGTGCCCCCAGCCCAGCCTCCCTGCTCTCTGTGTTTTTCCGTAGCATTTAGGCCCTTCTGACATGATGATATAGATGCCACTGTTTACTGTCCGTCCCCTCAGAATGTCAGCCGTGTGAGGCCACCTTTCCTGTCCCCACGCCCCTCCGGTGTAGAACGGTCTGCGTCACGCAGCGCAGTGGGCGCTAAGTCTCGGCTGTGAGGGGGGCCCGTGGGGCAGCTCTGGGTGCGCACAGGTTTCTTAAGGGTTCTCTCAAATCTTCGTGACTTACTTTAAAGGTTCCAGATAAAACCACGATGTATCTGTCCAGATAAAACCACGATGTATCTGTCGTGTTAGTGTATGTAATACTTGAAAACCCACCAAGGGAAAAGTATACCTGGAAGTATTTTAAGGATTTCAGTGATTTTGGTGCCTGTAGTTAGAGAAGCTTTACAAATCGCGCGTGGCCAGCGAGTTTCTCCTAGGAAACCGTTGTTTGCTTCGTTCCCTGTTACTCCGGAGGCTTCCCAGCTGCGGCTCAGCCTTGGACTGTGGCCTGCTCCTGGCCAGCGGGGCCCCGGTGCCCTCCTTCTGCCCTCTTCCCGGGGCCTGTGTGCTCTCGCGCGGTTTCTTTCCAACCCGCGGACTCCCTCGTCGTGATCCCCGGCAGAACGCTGTCTGTCTGCTGCCTGTAATTGCTGTAGCTCACGGAGTCCGGCCTGGCTGAGCCTGGCTCAGCCGCCCCTTCCTGGGTCTCCACCATGGAGGCCGCTCCGCGCAGCCGCCCTGCGGGCGCGGCCTCCTCTCCCCCTCTCCTGCCTCCAGTAAGACCCACCGAGGCCTTCTGAGAGCCCCCCAGCCCCCCAGGCTCGGCCTTGGCTGGCCTCAGGTGCCCTTGCTGTGCTCGCACAGACCCCTCCTCGTTGCCACCCCCACCCTGCCCGCCACGCGTCTCCTTTTCCCGGGCCGCCCCACACTCCTTCCTAAAGGCCTCTCCCTGTGCTTAGTCCCTGAGAGTCTCTCCACGTCTGCAGGGCGCCTGCATTTCTGGACGTGGCCTTCCAGGCCGCACAGCCCTGCGCCACGCTCCCGCGCCGCCTGTGCTCCAGCAGGGACAGAGCCCCGGGTGGACCCGGGTGTGGCCTTCCTGCGGGCTGTGCTTTGGCCTGGAACTCTGGTCCGTGTCCTCCCTGGCCTTGGCGGCATGGGTGTCCCCTCTGGCACCGCCTCCCTCCGCGCCACGTCCCTCCTGCGTGCAGCAAGATGGCGTGTCTCCTTCCCTCATGCGTTTCCGAGCCAGGCACTGTCAGGGGGACAGACCGTGTTTTGGACATGTTTCCCCACACCGAGCACAGTAGCTGGTGCCCAGATGAACAAATTACTTGAAGAGTCGTGTGTCCTTTTGGCGACGCTGTTGGATAAAACACGTTTTTCTGACAACGTCAAGGTTCCCGTTTTTATTTATCTCTGAATAAAGAAAGACGCACAACCTTTTTACTTTGGGACTTTTAAATGAGGCGCTAAAGCAGAATGTTCTCGGCATTTTGGAGCTGGGCTTCTTTCAGGCATGCGTGTGAATTCTCGTGGATCGCTGGCTGTGAGGACGTGGTCTCTTTCAGATGCCTGCTCCCTTCCTGTTTCCGAGATTATCGCCGTGGAGGAAGCAGACGTTCACGGGAAGCGCTACGCCAGTGGAAAATGGCAGAAGATGGACAAGCCTCACGCCTTCACAGGTAACGTGCCCCGGGGGCGTCAACAAGTTCCCTGCAGGTATGTGAAAGGAGCCTTCTTGTGACGCCTTGAACAAGCTCAGTGTTTCCGTGGTTCATCGTTAGAGAAACTTTGCAATGCCATTTTTTCCAAGTTCTACTTTGTTGTTTTTTTTGTTGATCATAATTTTTTTAAAATAGGGGTTAAAAGATCTGAGAAAAAGGACCTTTTTTCTAATACCTCAAAGTTAACTAGGTAGAATAAATGAGAGCCACCAGGGAAGAATTGGTTTGGCCCCGTAATTAGCGCATGCCAGAAGCACAGTTCACTTGGGGCTCTGCCTGGTGGGCTCCTCCCTCGGCACTAACGAGCGTGTTTCCTTCTGTGCAGTGCACTGTGTAAAGAGAGCTCGGCGCCACCGCTGGAAGTGGGCACAGATCACGTTCTGGTGCACTGACGAGCAGCTCTGCCAGCTGTGGCTGCAGACCCTCAGAGAGGCGCTGGAGAAGCTGAGTACGTGCATGTTCACAGCTTGTGGCAACAGGAAATGGATGTGGCGCACGGGTCTGTAGGCTTTGGGGATCTTTGTTACGCCCCTCCTCCTTTCGTGATGCCTTTTACACCCAGGGTGGAGTCGGTCAACCAGCTGATGTTTATTTACTCGCCAGTTAGAGGCCCAGCATGGAACAAGCACGGTGCCCGCAGTGGGGACCTGGGACCACAGCCAGCTCCACCCCGTGCCAGCTGTGAGGCCGGCGCAGGGCGCTCCTTCTGGGTCTCGGCCTCTTTTTCTGGGAAGTGGGAGTAGTGATACCTCCGCCCAGGGCAGGGTGAGGCTCAAAGGAGTTGAGTGGTGGAATGCACCCCTTCCGCCTGGGCGTGCCTCAACATCTAAGTGCAGAGGGGACTGCCGATTGCCACACGTCTGCCGCCCCCCCCCCACGTGGAAGGCGTTAACGCATTCTGTATTTGTGAAACTATTTCATGTCGTTTGGTTGTAACCTTGGTACACGGCCTTGAAAACTCGGTTACAAACTTCCACTGCACCTTAGTTTTAAACCTTTTTGGATTACTTTGGCATCTAGATCAAAAAAGCCAATTATAATTTATCCGTACAAAGTATTTCCCATATATCAGTTTCAGAGATGCGTCCTTGCTTAAAAAAGCTCATCTTTCTTTCGGTTGCCTCTCGTTTGGGCGGCAGGCGCGTGTCTGCCTTTCGCCGTCTTAGGTGGGATGGGATCTTTGCGACCTGCCGTGACAGCCTCGCCCAGGCGCCGCCCCACACATCAGGTGTGACACCTCTGCCCCGTGTTTCCGTAATATTCTGCCCTTCGTTTCTTCTGACTTCTCCCCTTCGTCTGTCCCTAGACTCTTCCCCTGCTCACACCTGCTGTCGCCCGTGAGATCTGTTTATTTTCACGAGACTTTGAGCCTTTAGCGTCCGTGTTTGATTCTGGAGGTACAGCCTCCAAGAGAAAAGCCTCGGGACGCTGCCTCCTATTGAATAATGGCGCATTATTATCTCTTCTGTAAAACTCAGAGAAAAGCCCGTACGTTGTACATTTGATGTAGTGTGTTTGTATCTAAAAATATCATGATTCTATTACTTCTGCTACTCTATAATTTTACCACAATTCTGTTATCTTTTTAAATATTTTACTGGAATATAATATAGATACAGAAAAGTGCCCCTGTCCAGAAAGTATGCTCGGTCGGTTTTCACGAACTGAGCATGCTCGTATAGCCAGCCCCAGGAGCCTGCCCGGTGGTCCCTGCCCCCCAGAGGATAACTGCCACCTGACTTTTTTTTTTTGGTACTGGGGCCGGAGATTGAACCCTGGACCTCATATGTGGGAAGCTGGCGCTCCACCACTGAGCCACATAGGCTTCCCTGAGTTGGTTTTTTCATTTGTTTGCTTTTGTTTCTGTTTTTGGTTTTAGGAGGCACCGGGGACCAAACCCGGGACCTCCCATGTGGGAAGTGGGAGCTCAGCCGCTTGAGCCACATGCGCTGCCCGCACCTGACTTTTACCAACTAGATCTCTTGTTGTGCTTTATGTAAAAGGTGTCTTAGAGTCTAAGCTCTTTCATGCCTGCCTTTTTTTGCTCAGCATTTTGTCTGTGAGATTCACCTCTGTGTGTGTGGCTTGCTGTCCCTTCTCTTGGCTGTATGGTCTTCCACGGTGTGAACACATGACCACTTACTTTTTTGTCCATTTCGCTGCCGCTGGTCCCTGGGAGAGCGTCCTGTTTGGGGCTATTATGAATAACATGGCGGTGCATGCTCTAGGATGAGCCTTTTGGCGACCACATGTGTGCATTCCTCTCGGGCACGTCCTCAAGAGTGGAGAGGCTGGGCCTCCTGGACCTGCATGTTCAAGTTAGCAGATGCTGCCGGTAGCTTTCCAGGGTGGCCGCACCGGTCAGACTCCTGCTGGCAGGGTATTGGGGTTCTGGGTCCCCACATTCTCACCACACCTTTTAAATTTCGGCTGCTCAGGTGGGCGTGGGTGTCAGAAGTTTGCATTTCCCAGGTGGCTGGTGAGAGTGAGGAGTTCCTGCATGTCCACGGCCTGCTTGGGTATCCTCTTGTGACCTGTCTGTTCAAGTCTTTTGCCCATTTTTCTGTTGGGAGTCTTTCTGTTAACGATACGTGGAAAAGCTTTACATATTGTGGGTCTGAATCTTTTACTGGATTTCTGAGTTACAGCTGTCTGCTCCCATTTCACTCTGACTGGTTTCTTTTGGTGAACAGACGTTTGTAATTTTGATATAGTCCTGTTCATCTTTATTTTCAACTTTATGGTAGGTTGCGTCCAATCAAGACATCTTTGTCTACCGCAGGGTGATGAAGATGTTCTCCTGTGTGCTTCGCGGCGCTTTCTTGTTTCACTTTTCACATTCAGATCTGTGGTCCGTTTGGAATTGATTTTTGTTTATGGTGTGAGGTAAGCAGTCAGGGTTTGTTTTCTTTATATATAGATATTTGGTTGCCTTACTATTGAGCTGTAAGAGATCTTGTATTCTGGACACAAGTCCTTTAGATAAAGGTTAAGAATTTTTAAATTATGTGTTCAGTTTTGTCATATGCTTTTTTCCCCTGGATAACAGCTTTATTGAGAGATAATTCACAACATCATGTGATTCACTCTTTCAAATTGCACGGTTCACTGGTTTTTAGTATATTCAGACTTGTGCAGCCGTCACCACAAGCAATTTTAAAAATTGTCTTCAGCACAGCTAACACCCCACACCTGTCAGCAGGCCCCCCTCCCCGTCAGCTCTGGGGACCCCCAGGCTGCTGCTCTCCGTGTCTGTGGGTTTGCCTGCCCTGGACACGTTGTGTCGGTGGACTCGCGCGGCGTGGCCTTCTGTGTCTGGCTCCTTTTGCTTAGCGTGTTTTAAGGGTCATCTGTGTTGTAGCATGTCTCGGCACGCTGCTCCTTTTTTTGGCCGAATAAAATCCCTTCATGTGGATGCACCACATTTCATTTGTTCATTCAGCAAAGGGCGTTTGGGTTCTTCCCACTTTCTGGCCTTTATGAATGAACACCTGCGTGCAGGTGGACGTGTGTTTTCAGCTCCTGTGCGCGTATACTTTTTTGCTACTTTTATTGATGTGTGATGTTGCAGTTGGGCAGTTTGATGTAATTATGAATTCCAAAAATATAATTGGATCATGCTTATAAACTGATCTATTAATCTGGGCATGATTAGGTTATGATTAGGGCGTTGACTGGGCCCGTCAGTAGGGTGTTGAGCCCCACCCCTTGGTGGGTGGGGAATTGAATATAAAAGGCAAGGCAAAGAACAGAGTTGAAGCAGTTTTGAGAAGCAGCTTTGATGTTGGAAAGAAGGCCCCAGGAGAAGAGAAGCGAGCCGTTCGCCTGATCACCTACAGCTGACCTTGTGGAGGAAACAGGAGCTAAGCCTGGAGAGAAATGCAGCCCTGGGAAGAGAGGAACCCCAGAAGCCTGAACCCTGGCAAACGTCGGCAGCTGTCTTGCCCTAACACATGACAATGGACTGTGGTGAGGGAAGAAACTTATGCTTTATGGCCTGGTAACTGTGGACTTCTACCCCAAATAAATACCCTTTATAAAGACCAGCCCATTTTTGGTATTTCACATTAGCACCCCTTTGGCTGAGTAATACATGTGGGTTAAATTCAGTTTTAAGGATCAGAATCTACTTGAATTGACCAAAACAGAAAGGTGTGAGTTGTTGTACGATTTACAATAGGGCTGACTTAGGAAACCCGACTCGGAAGCCACTGCGTGTCCCTCTGTCTGTCTGCCTGTCTCTGGGTCTTCACGTCCTCCTCTCTCTCTCGTTGCTCCTGCCTCTTCCCGAGTGTCTGCTCCATTGTTCTGTTCTCTGCAAAGTTGTTTTCCTTCACGAGGCACAAGGATGAGGCTGCTGCCTTCCGGAATTGACTTCTCAGGGGACTGTTGATCAGGAGAGTGAGTCTTTCTCAGGATTCTGCATTCCCGCGGCTTTCATTGCATCTAATAGATGAGCAGCTGTTCCTCAAATTTTAAAGATACTTTTATCCGATAATACTAAGCCGAATTTTCAAACCATTGTGATTTGATTTTCTTCAGTAACACAGTTCTTAATTTTGATTATTTGTTATATTCATTCTGGTTGTTTTTTGTTTTGTTTTGTTTTTTTGGTAGCATCTCGACCGAAGCATTTACTTGTGTTTATCAATCCAATTGGCGGAAAAGGACAAGGCAAGCGGATATATGAAAGAAAAGTGGCGCCGTTATTCACTCTAGCCTCCATCACCACTGAAATAGTCGGTAAGGTTTCCATTCTCTCTAAAAATAAAGAGGTGGAAGTAAATTCAAGAATGATTTTTATCCTGTTTCTTTTAAGTGAAATCGAATGTCTTTTTTAAAAACACACAAGAACGGGAAGGATATAAGAGTAAATATTCTTAATAAAGCTCTCAAGAAAAACTAAGAAAATAAAAGTACAAAGGTCATAGAAAATTCTCACAGGAGATACAAGTGGTTAATAAACAAATCTTAGAAATAATTTCACCAATAAGTGAAATGTAAAGAAACGCATTTTAAATGCCAGAGCTCGGTGCCAAGGGATGTGGCGAGATTGGCCTTCTCTCCCCTTTCAAGGCGGTGATAGTTTTCAGTGGCCTTATTAAAAAGCACTTGACAAGAGCTTTAAAAATGAGGGTTGTTTTTTTTTCTTAGATTTCCAGGTTTCCTAAATCTTCCCTAAGAAAATAATCATATGTGCAGAGATGGATGTACAGAGATATCTAATGCCACTTTTTAAATAATAGCAGGACTTGGACACAGCTTGTATGCCTCCAGATAGGAAACATAAAAATAAAATTGGGGGGAACGGATGTAGCTGAAGTAGTTGAGGGCCTGCTTCCCATGTACTGGGTCCTGGGTTCAATCCGCAGTGCCTCCTAAAAAGTAAATAAGTAAAATAAAATTGGAGTGAATATGAAGTATTATGTAGACCCAAGGGTCTTTAAAATGAATTTTTAATGATACAAAATGTGATTATGGTACAATATCGAGAAAACAAGGATATAAAATTGTGTGTACAGTGTAATTTCAGTAGATTTTTTTTTACATTCAGTATAGAGACTACGAACTAATATTTTCTTCTTTCTACTTTTTGGTATATTCTACATTTTCAAAATAACTTGTGTAATAGGGAAAAGCTGTGAAATTAAAGACATGATCTTTTTCAGAGTGTCAGTTGTTGAGAACTAAAAGCCAAGAGTGCCCTCTCTTACCCGGTGGAATGGATCCTGGGAGAGCTGGGGTCCCAGGGATGTCCGCTGGGCGCCTCTCCACGCGAGGGATCGGGGTCACATCTAAGACGGGTTTCTCAGAGCAAAACCCCCGGAAGGGTTTTCAGGACTTCATTTTTAAAGCATAGTTTATTTGCCTTTTAAGTAAGTATTCATAGATTTGAATACAAAGTCTATGATATAATGTTCTTTTTTCCATAGTTACTGAACGTGCTAATCATGCCAAGGAGAGTTTATATGAGATTAATATCGATAAATATGATGGGTGAGTAAGCTTTCCTTCATCTTGGTCAGCACATAGTAAATTTGAATCATTTCACCCATTTGATTTCGTTTTGTAAGCTCCTGTTGCTGAAATTTTTTTTCCTAATTGTAAAACATGCTTGTTCAGAATTGTATGTTCTTCTACTACTTCGAATTTTTGTGTTTTGTCTTTCACAATACCTGTCTATATAGCTGTATATGGACATAGAAACATTTATTCAATAAAGTTGAATAATGATGTCATTTTTAGTTTTGAATTCTACCTTCTTATTATATTTTGAACATTTTCCCCATGTCTTTTTCCCATGTCCCAGGGGTTCTCAAAATTAATATTTTTGATGCCTGTATTGTGTTGTATTATTTGGGTGTACCATATCTAATTAGTCCCTTGTTACTGGATGTTTAGGATCCTTCCATTTTTGCTTTTATATTAAAATGACATTTTTGTATATAAATCTCGTGGAATACATTTAATTATAGTTTAAGTAAATTCCTAGAAATGCAATTACTTGGTTATAGGAGATTAACATTTTAAATCTCTGCTGTGTATCACCATATTGTTTTGCAAAAAGACTAGTAATATGCATTTTTCTTTTAATATATTAGCCCATTATCTTTGCCAACATGTTTATTATTGCTTTTAAAAGTTCTCTGCTAATTTGAAATCTGAAAATCTGTAGTCTTTTAAAAATAAGTTTATTAGCTAATTAGATTTTTCTTTGAATGGATTTTTATGTCCATGGCCCATTTTTCCTGTTAGCCAGAATTTCAGTCATTTGTTCTTTTATTTAAAAAATAACAGGTAATTCATACCTATTGTCACATCTTTTTTTGGCAAATGTTTTCCTGTTTTTCTAGTTGTCTTTATTTTATTTTTTATTTTATTAATTTTTTTAAATTTTACCGGGAGGTCCCAGGTATCGAACCCAGGCCCCTCCATATGGGAGACAGACGCCCAACCATTTGAGCCACATCTGCCCCATCTAGTTGTCTTTTACTTTAGCTTTTTAAAAATTCTGACAATTAGAAGTTTCCAAATTTGTGCATTCAACTATCCATTGCTTCTAATCTTTCCTTTATACATCGAATTCATTTGTCATCTTGAGTTTATACCCCCTTGCAGTTTTCTGCTTTTCAGTGATTGGCTTCTTGTTTTCAACTCTTCTATGTGTTAGAAGTTGTGATGTGAGTGTGTGTGAAATGCTCGTCCCTTCCACAGGTGTGGTTAGGCAGCGTGTTAGGGGCTGAGGTTGGGAAGGGAAAGGAACCCAGTCCCTGCCCTCTGGCGCAGGGCAGTGGTGCATCTTCCTTCCCTCCTCTGATGTCAGCATGATGCCAGATACGTCCATGTGCCTCGGCTCCCGAGCTGGACCCTGGCAGCAGCCCTGGACGGAAAGCACCGTCACCTCTGTTTTTCAACACTGCATGGCCTCTGTCCTGGTTGTGCTGTCCACTCACCAAGTCACACGAGCACTCAGCGGGGACCCCAGACCCGGCCGCAGAGCACAAGCCTTCCCCTGGGGCGCTCGGCTCCTGGCCAGGCGTTCTGTGCCAGTGGGGGCCAGGAGGACGAACGTCCCGGGGTGACGCGTCCGCCCACCTGCTGCCTCTTCACAGCAGAGGCTCCAGGCAGATGGCAGAGGGTGGGGCGCTTTGGGTAGAGGTGGGCCTGTGTGCCAGGACACGGCTTGCCGTGGTGGCCGACGGTGGGACCCTAGCCCTCCGCTGGGCACGGGGACGAGCCCGCTGTGCTGTGGTGGAGGGGAGAGTGTTGCGGTCCCCGAGAGCAGCTGCCCCTGACACGTCCTTGTGCCCCGGCAGGATCGTCTGTGTCGGCGGGGACGGCATGTTCAGCGAGGTCCTGCACGGCCTGATCGGGCGCACCCAGCAGGACGCTGGCGTGGATCAGAACCAGCCCCGGGCGGCGCTCATCCCCAGCCCCCTCCGGATCGGCATCATCCCCGCAGGTAGGCACGTGGCGCTGGCCTGCCCGTCCGTCTGTCCTCGGGCAGGTCTCGTGGATGGTCAAGGGTCTGCCAGCCCTCACTGTGGTTTGCGCAGGCTCCCTGCGGCGAGTGGAAATGGCACCCCGGGCTCTCCTTTCAGGTTCATGTCTCTAGTTAAGTGATGATTTCATCATGTCACCCGTTGCCTTTTCCAGAGATGGTTTATGGGCAGTCAGGTGATCGCCGACGTGCCTCTCGGAGCACATAGTGCCCCCCGAAGGCCCACATCAAGTCTGGTGCTGAGAGCACAGCTCTGCTCTCCAACAGCGAGCCAGTGGGTGTGGGGGCGGGCAGAGGACTGCAGCCGGGCCGTCCGTTCCTAGGAGTTCAGCCCTGGGACAAGGAAGCCCAGGGGGCTGGGGGCTGGGGGTGCCCAGGGAACTGGGGGAGGCCCAGGGGTCCGGGGCTGAGGGCAGGGCCCGTACCCGGGGCTGTCAGGTGGTTTTTTGGAAGAAATGACTTCTAGGCTGGGAGCTTGGGGCCCTGGGGGAAGGAGGAGCAGACCCACCAAGCCTGGGCAGGAGGAAGCTTGGAGCTGTCCGGGGACGTGAGGCAGGCAGGGCAGGCGGGGCCTGGTCCTGGGCGGAGGGGTGGGCTTCGTCCTGAAGGGGCTCGGGCTGGAGAGCTTTCTGCTGGGGGTTGGGCACAGGCAGCCTGCGGGCCTCTGCTGAGGTGCGGAGGGCTCTGTCCTGCGCATCTGCACCGTCGTTTGGCTGGCATCGTCATCAGTTCTTTATCACGCGCCCAAGCACGGAGCCTTGCCGGTGGGCGCAGGCTGGTGGAAGGTCGCCACACATCCAGCGGCGCGAGTCTCCCATTTGCTTAGCTCAGGCCATAAAACCTGGCGACCCAGGGAGCCTGTGCCACAGAGAGCAGGCGCAGCTTCCACGGGCGCCCCCAGCCCAGATCCCCCCTGGCCCGGCGGCAGGAGGTCCTGCTGGTGTCGAAAACGCAGCCTGCTGCTCGTGGCGCCACTGTCTGCACTCCCAGGTGTCCGTCGCCATTACACTGTCACTCCGTGCTCCTTCTCAGAGACCGTTTACAAACCTTGGCTGCTGCTGGTTCTGAAGCCACCTGGAGGCCGAGGGGTGCCAGGGCCTGCGTGCGAGACGGGGCCTGTCCATGCGCCTTCACCCCGGGACTGCCCTACCTGGAGTCCCCGTGGGCTGAGGGTCCCGGCGTCAGCTCATGGGAACAGGGCTCCGGCGGGCCTCGGGGCCGCTCACGGGGACACCCAGCCTTGGCGTGGCCGTCGTAGGCCAGAGGCCTCCAGGTTTCCTCTGGGTCATTGCCTGATGGGATAAGCGCCCTACGGGTTAGCGGCTGGCAGCTTCGAAACCTTCGCCTGTTTTCCCCCTCGTGGGTTTTTCGTTCTTCTAGGTACCCCTGCTTTGGCCACGCTTGCGTTTTCATACGCCCAGCCCCTCCCCCACCCAGGCCCCCTCAGGGCCCCCTGGCAGTTGGGGCTCACTCTGCAATATTCATCAAATTCATCAAACATGTCATTTCCAAAAGCACCTGTTGGGGCAGTTTAATTGGCACCGGCTCAGAGTCCTGCTCAGACAGCTGGGCCTGCGTGCTTGCTCCAGAGAATTCCAAACCAGTCTCCCACAGAGACTGGCATAGGGGGTGCTGGGGCGGGGGCCGGGGAGGGCGCATTGCCCCGCGGGTGGAGGGTGTCTGCTTGGGGAGAGGGGCAAGTTTTAGCGGTGCAGGCGGGGAGGGTACTGCGATACCATGAAGGCGGCTAACCCCCCTGCGTGCCCTGCTTGGAGGGACTGAGATGGGCAAGTTCGTGCTGTATCCACGTTCCCACGGTTTAATAAAAGAGAAACTAAAGGAACAATAACAGGTAAATGCAGGGAGGAGAGGCTCTCAGGGGCGTTACGGGACATGCTAAGATACGGAATGTGGACTGGGAGCTTCCTGACAGCGCTGTATTCAGTCGGTGGCTAATAAGTGGATGTCCTTGGCCTTAGATGGCAGTATTAAGAGTTCAAGGTGCTTGATGGCTGCAGCCTGCACTCAGGTGTTCAGAAAGCGGATTGCCAAGTGCACGGATGGGCAGCTGGACGGTGGAGCAGCTAGCTGCGTGGAATGATGCGACAGACGCGGCCAGACGTTGGCATTGGTGGAGCTGGGTATTTGGGGGAGAGCGGTGTGTTAGAGCTCTCCCTGTGGGGTTTGTGTTATTTGTATAGCTGTCCTGTAAGTTTGAAAGTATTTCAAAACATGAAGTTAAAAAAAGTCAGTAACTTGAAGAAGGAGCCAACAGGCCAAAGGTGGCTTTCCTGGCCTGGCCGCGCCTGGCGCAGTGGGTCTCGGCGTGGTGCGCGTCTCGCTAGGAAGCGCCGTGGTATCTGAAAACCGCAGTGCGAGCCTCGCACAGGTGAGTGAGAGCCTGTGCGCAGCTCCCCCGCCTCGTCCGCGCCCGGCGGCCCTGGGCCAGCTGCGCCCGTGCTGGAGCGCAGCCCCCAGCTCCAGCAAGGAGGCGCCCAAACTGTCCCAGGCCGTGGAGCGAGCACCCAGGTGGCCTGGCAGGGGGAGCTGGGCGCCCAGGCCGCCCCCGGCCTGATGGGGGCCGCGGGCCCCACTGCCGCCCCGTAGGGCGCACTGTGCTGCCTGCGTCAGCGCAGCCACTTCCTCCCCCAGACCTGGTCTCAGAGGCGGCGTGGCCTGTGAGAGTCGCGGAGCTTAGGCCTCAGGCCGTCCCTTTGTGGTGGCCTGGCAGGGTGGCCCCAGCGTGTGCGGTCGTTTTGGGGGCTTGGGGCTGGCATGGCCCGCTCTGGAGCAGCAGCCGTCGTCAGCAGGACCCTGGCTTTCCTTGGCTGCTGGCGGAGTGTTGGCTGCTGCAGGCCCTTCCCTTCAGCTTGTGGGGACAGTCGGGGAAGGTTATTTTTGGAGAGGAACTTCGCTTCCTGTTGTTTTAAAGGAACTCTGCCAGGTTATCAGCACGTGCACTGGGGAGCTGAGTCTGATCTGATGGGAAAAGTCCAGCTGTACGTTTGTAAGGAAAACCCTCCCGAAGCTTGGGGACAGAGGGGAGGAGAGAGCTCTTTTTAGCAGGTTCAGGAGAGAAAAAGCACCGGTTCCCCTTTCGTGACACATCTCTTCCGATCAAACCCAGTAAGGGTGAAGCTGCCGCCT
>JAQZBX010040480.1:0-22677 GCA_029593785.1 Cabassous unicinctus | reverse complement strand
TTTTGCTATTCAAAGTCCCTTTCCCTTCCAAATACATTTGATTATTGGCATTTCAATTTCTGCAAAAAAAGTCTGTTGGAATTTTAAGTCAGTGTAGGTGGTGGTATTAATCAGCCAAAGGGATTCTGATGCAAAATACCAGAATCTGTTGGCTTCTATAATGGGTATATATGTGGGGTAAAAGCTTACAGCTACCAGGCCATAGAGTGTAAGCTACTTCCCTCACCAAAGTCTGTTGCCATGTGTTAGAGAAAGACGGTAAGTATTCAGCCTCCCTTTTCCTCTTAAGGTTCTTCCAATATCATCTCTAGGCTGGAAAAATTTTCATCTCTTTCCCAGGGCTCATTCCTCTCCAGACTCAGCTGCGCAGGGCTATGATCTCTGTAGCTGCAATCTATCAGGTGAATGGCTAATTTCTCTTCCCTGGGCTTCTGCTATGTCTAATGGAACTTTCTCTGCTTCTTCAAGTATCTGTTTTTCTGTGTTCTTCTTCTGCATGTTTACATCCCGGGGCTCCAGCTCAAAACTCCAACTTTCTCTTCTGCTATGTCATTTTCTCTGTGTGTCCCCACCCACCAAGGTAGTGGTGACTCAATGTCCTACTTATGTGGCCCAATCAAAACCTTAATCATAATTTAGTCAAGCAAGAGTGAAACCTCTGAATCCAAGACAATCTACTATACCCAGAGGAACAGTCCAATTTAACAAACATAATACAATATCTATTTTTGGAATTTATAAATAAACCAAAATGCTACACTCCATCCTCTGAATTCCAAAATGATATTATAATATTAAAAAAAAAAAAACTTAAATCAGTGCAATGTTAAGTACAAAATCATATCACAATCAGTGTGAAAAATTCAGTTTGTTTGGGACAAAATCCAGTCTGGCTGTAGGCCTCTGAAACTTAGAAAATAATTTATCTGCTTCCAAAACACAAATGGACAAAGGATAAATATTTTCATTACAATAAGGAAAATTTGCACGGGAAACATGATTTATGGATCCAGAACATTTCCATAAATTTGCAGGGCACACTTCATTGGTTGTCTAAGTCTGAGAGTCATTCTTAAGATGATGGTGTCTTCTCCATGGTGCCATTTTGGAAACCTCCCTTTCCACATGCTTGCCTAATGGCCATTTTCTTTGTTTCACCCTCATCAAGCATCTGGGTATTGACCAAGTTCTAGACCTCACCCTCCAAGAGCATTTGGGAGATGGCCACAATTTGCCCAATCTTTGGGTTAAGATCGTATCTCCCCTACTTCAGTGAAGTGAAGACAACATCCTCCCTAACCATTGGCATACAAGCCAAACCCTCTCAGAGCAACAAGTTGGTGATGTGGCATTCCCTAATTCATGGGGGACATGCCCACTTCTCAGAATTCTGGGATATCAACCTCAACCATCCTAATCCCCAGGGAATGTGCTGTGCCCTCTCTGTACCCTGGGATTGAAAAACTCTCCCTGAACATTGAGTGGGAACATCCACCCTCTTCCACTGCTGGGGCAAACTCTCCCTCTCTGTACACATGGGTGGGGTTTCTCTCTTCCCCCAAAGAGATGTCTTAATTCCAGATCCCAGTTTCCATGATTTCCTTTTGAAGTTATTTCCCCTTCAATCTCTCCCTTTCATGTCCCTTTTAGCCCAAGCTGACATGGTTTTGTTCATACAGCTATCTCAAAAAGCTTATTGGTTTAGTATGCAGGTAGCAGGGGTCCATGCTATCAGACAGTAAGATTTTCCACACTTCTTTTCTAGGTAACTGCATTTTCAATCCCGAATAAGAAGTTCCAAGTTTAGTTAATTCCTCAGGTGGGACACTATGATCTGGAGGGCTTGATATCCAGAGGCTTGGAATTTCCAGAATCAGTTTCTGGTTACTTTGTGCCCAACAGATAAGTCCTCAGCTTATTTCTCTCGTCTAAAATTTTGTTTTAAGCTGCAAGTAGAATCCAAGCTGCATTCTCAAAAGTTTAATTTAGAAAGTTCTGAGCTAAATTCCCAGGTTCACTGTTTCAAAATCTGCCTTCTATAAAACATTAGAGTCAATCTTACAGTTATCTGCAACTTTGAAATAATAGTTCCAATAATAGTTTCATTATTTACATCAAAGGCATAATAAAAAGTCTGTTCAAAGCACTCTAGGCCTTTTCTATCAAACATCTCATAATTCCTCCAAAAAGTGCTCCTTACCCATTTATAAAACCATTCCAGCATTTTGCAAAAACACTTCCCCTCTCTCTCGTACTAAATTTTATATTATTCAGCCAAAGGGGTTGTGATGCAAAATACCAGAAATCTATTAGCTTCTATAATAGGTGTTTATTTGGGGTAGAAACTAACAGTTACCAGGCCTTAAAGTGTAAGTTACTTCCCTCACCAATGTCTGTTGCTTAGTGTTGGAGCAAGATGGCTGCCAACCTCTGTAAGGGTTCAGCCTCCCTCTTCCTCTTAAGGCTTTATGGTCCCAGCTTCTTCCCATATCAGCTGTAGCCTGGGACAAGTCTTGTCTCTCTCTTGGGGATCATTTCTTTCTGTGCTCAGCTGTTCTGCTCTCTCCTCAGGGCCAACTGTAAACCTCCAGGCAAATAGCTCATCTCTCTTCTCGGGGCCTCTACCATTTCAAATGGAACCTTCTCTGTTTCCTCATGTATCTGCTTCTCTGTGTTTTTCTCCTGTATGTTTACTTCCTGGGACTCCAGCTCAAAACTCCAACTTTCTCTGCCATGCCATTTCTCTGTGAGTCCCCCCTGCACACCAAGGAGGTGGGAATTCAATGTCCTACTTATGTGGCCCAGTCTAAGCCTTAACTAAAATTTAATCAAGGAAGAGTGAAACCTCTAAATTCAATACAATCTAATATACACAGAGGAACAGACTAATTAACAAACATAATCCAATATCTGTTTTTGGAATTCATAAATAATGCCAAAGTGCTGCAGTGGCTCATATATTTCCAAGAATTTTTCCATTTCATCCACATTTTCTAGTTTTCTGCATACAATTGCTCATAGTATCCTCTTATAATGTCTAATTTCTATGGGCTCTGTTGGAGTGTACCTCCTTTCATTTATGATTTTTTTAATTTATGCTTTCTCTCTTTTTTTTGTCAGTTTAGCTAAGGGTTTGATTTTGTTCATCTGCTCAGAGAACCAACTTTTGGTTTTGTTGATTCTCTCTATTGTTTTTGTTTGTTGGTTGGTTGGTTTTTCGTTGTTGTTCTAGATTTCATTTATTTCCACTCTGATCTTCGCTATTTTTTCCTTCAGCTTGGTTTGGGATTAGTTTGCCCTTCTTTTTATAGTTCTTCCCGGTGTGCACTTAGATCACTAATTTTAGCTCTTTGTTCTTTTTTTAATATAAACATTGATGGCTATAAATTTCCTTCCCAGCTCTTCCTTTACAGTGTCCCATAGTTTTTGGTATGTTGTATTCTCATTTTCATTCATCTCAATGTATTTGCTGAATTCTCTTGCTATTTCTTCTTTTACCCACTGGTTGTTTAAGAGTGTGTTGTTTATCTACATATATTTATGAATTTTCTCTTTTCTGTCCATTATTGATTTCCATCTTCATTGCATTATGATCAGAGAAAGTGTTTTGTGTAATTTCAATCTTTTTTAATTATTTGAGCCTTGTTTTGTGACCCAGCAAATGGTCTATCTTGGAGAAAGATCCATGAGCACTTGAAAGGAATGCATATCTTTCACTTTTGGGGTACAATACTCTATAGATGTCTGTTAGGTCTAGTTCATTTATCACATTTCTCAAGTTCTCTACTTTATCTTGTATCCAGATGTTCTATCTAATACTGAGAATGGTGTATTGAAGTCCACAACTGCTATTGTAGAAATATTTATTTCTCTGTTAAGCTTTGCCAGTGTGTGCCTCATGTATCTTGGGACACTGAAGTTAGTGCATCAATATTTAGAATAGTTATTTCTTCTTGTTGAATTGCCCCTTTTATTAATGTATAACGACCTTCTTCAATCTTTATAACAGCTTTTCATTTGAAATCTAATTTGTCCAATATCAGTATTGCTACTTCAGCTCTTTCTTGGTTACTATTTGCATGGCATATCTTTATCCAACCTTTCACTTTTAACCTGGCTGTTTCCTTACATCTGAGGAAAGTCTCTTGTAGACAACATATAGAGGGGTCATATTTTTTAATCCAATGTATCAGTATGTATCTTTTGATTGAGGAGTTCAAGCTATTAACATTCAATGTTATAACTGTAAAGGCATTACTTAGTTCATCTGGTTTGTACTTTGGCTTTCAGTTGTCATATCATACTATAGCTTTTTTTTTTTTTCCCCTTTCTAATATTCTTCACTTCTACACTCTTCTCCAAGTCTTTTGACCTTGGTTTTTATTTTCAGACTGCAGCACTTCCCTGAGTATTCCTTGTAATTCTGGTCTCTTTGTAATATATTCTATCAGTTTTTGTTTTTCTGTGAAGAATTTGAACTCCCTTTTATATTTGAAGGACAGCTATGTTGGATACAGAATTCATGGCTGGCAGTTTTTCTCTTTCTATACATTAAATACATCATACCACTTTCTTCTCTCCTCCATGGTTTCTTATGAGAGGTCAGCACTTAATCTTACAGAACTTCTCTTGAATGTGATGCTTTGCTTTTCTCTTGCTGCTTTCAATATCTTCTCTTTATCACCGATATTTGTCATTCTGTATAGTAGGGGTCTCTGGGTGGGTCTATTCGTGTTAATTCTGTTCAGAGTGTGTTGTCCTTCTTTGACATTGATATTTATGTCTTTCATAAGGTTCTAGAAGTTTTTAGTCATTATTTTCTCAAATATTCTTTCTGCCCTTTTTCCATTTTTTTCTCCTTCTGAAATGCCAATAATGTGTATGTTTTTGTTTTTCATGTTGCCATTCGATTCCATTTGACACTTTCCCTTTTTCCATTCTCTTCTTTTTCTATTCTCAATTAAAGAAGGCATTGTGCTTTCCTGAAATGGAATTAATTTTCAGGACAGCAGACAGCATGGGCATGTAAGATACAGAAATTTTGATAAGAGATGCCATTATAGTTATACCAAAAAGAATGAATATCATTCTTTTAGTGTCACAGTGCAGGACAGGGCTAAAATTGGGGTTGTGTGACAGAAAAAGTTATAGATTACATAGGATTTGCAGAAATTCAAATTATTCATGAATAACATTGACCAAAGTGTCAGTAAACCCAATCATGTAGGACCCAGTGATGAGGGCACGGTGAGTCTTCTGGACATAACAACTTGGTAGTGAAGGGGATTGCAGATAGCTACATAGCAGTCATAGGCCATTGAGGAGAGGAAGAAAAATTCAGTGACACCTGAGAAGAAAAAAAAAATACATCTGGGTGAAGCAGCCCCTGAATGGAATATGCTTGTTTGAAGTCAGTAGATTCTCTAGAGCTTTATGTGTGATGAGCATTGAGTAACTAAGGTAAAGGAATGAGAGGTAACTAAAGAAAAAATACATGGGGGTATGAAGCTGGAGATCCAAGTGAATTATCAGTATCATCCCTGCATTCCCCTGCACAGTAAACAGGTATATCAGGGGAAAGATGATACAAAGAATTTGTCGGATCTCTTCAGAGTCTGTCAATCCCATAAGGATGAAGTCACTTAGATTTGTGTTATTCCTACTTACCATAGTGTTCAACTGTTTCAAACTGTTTAGAAATCAAAGGTGATACTCATATGAATGATTATTTAAAGTTTTTTTTAAATTTGAATATTTGGTATTAAAAAATTTTAGTTTTTCTAGAAATTCATAGAAAACAGTAGTTTTCAAAATGAGACTAAAAATTCTTAGTTTGACTACCAAATATAAATTAAGTACATATTATCATTTGGATATTATATAATAGAATCTTATGTATATTGCATATTTAGAAGGAATTTGGCACTGTTGTAAATATTTTTTCTTTATTAACACATCTACCCATATGAAAATATTATAGCATAGGTAGTACTATTGTGCATGTTAAAAGATAAAAAAGGCACAGATAGTTAAGTAATGCATTGAGATTCACAACTTTCTCTCTATTATCTGTTGGCTCTGTGAGTCTACCAAGATTTAGAAAATATTTATAAGACTATATTCCTATTATAATTAATTTCAGAAAAAAGTTTAAAAATGTTAGATATATAATAAGACATGATAGAGGGTTTTAATGCATCATTACTGTGCTTTGTATCCAATATTACTTAACACAAATGACAGATCAAATATTAAAGCCTTAGGCTCCTTTTCTGGTGTGTATTAATGTTGTAGACTACATATTACTACTAATTTTTAAAACATACATTTTAAATGTTATTATTTAAAATCAAAATTTTTTCAGAAATTATATTTTCAATATATGTACATTGCTTGATGACTCAGATTCCATCAATTCTATCTTCACTTTTTTACATTTTGGCATTATTTAGGTAAGTCCTAAATTATATGTCTATATAAATGGATGTTCTTCTAGTAATATTTTCATTTTTTCATATAAATTAAAACTCTCTGACTTTGAGAATAATACTTACCATGAGCCACAGGTCTAGAATTGGTCAAACTCAATTTTTTTATGAATAAGAAAAAATAATAAAAATGTTTATACTACAATTTCTGGAATGTCATTAATAGTATAGATCAAGGACTTACAATATAATACATTATATATTTGGTGAAGTTTTGGAAGAAAATTCTTCTCTTCATCAGAAATTCAATGATATTGAGAAAAGTTAAATAGGAGATCAAAAAGCAAGCATCAATTTATTTTACAATAGGTAACCTTGTGGTTTAAGACAAATGAGAGACTAATGGAGATTTTCTATGGCAATACCATCTCTAAAGAGCCTGTTTCTTCTTGTAAAATTTCCTTGAGGGAGTTTTTCTTCCAAGCATTGAATCCAATTTTGTGTTGTCATTAATTTCACTTTTAAATAATATATGTAAAAGCTGAAAGTAATAAAAATTGATAAAATTAATATTATCTTTAACTTTTTTTGCTGAATCTTTATTGTTGGGTTCTAATATATCATCTCTTATAGTCGAACAATTTTGGCAGATGATCAGTTATGAGAAATATAAAGGAAAGATAACTTGTTTGGGCAATTAAATACAAAATTAGAATTTTGTCTCTGATAATTATTCAATGTCATTATTTTTTTAATATGCTATTCCTCGATTTAATTCTGTTAAATTTTGTTTAACATGTATTGAAGCAATGTTAAGGAATTTTATAATTTTCTGGAAATTTGATCTATTTTGATTTTATACTGTCTTTCATATCTCTACAACACAGAGATCTAGTTATTTTAATGGTACTACATTACACCGTAGTATTTATATGCTCATATTTACAAGTAACAACCTTTACATTCTTTTACTATTCAACTATTTATTGTAGACTTCATATGGCTCTCTCTTGCTTTTAAATATAATCAATTACTGGATCTTTTAATTGGTATGTCTATTCCACTTATTTTAATATTCTTTTGATTTTTGGGTTTTTTTTTCTTTTCCACTTATTTTTAAAATCATTATTCATGTGCTATTTTCATTTTATATGTGATTTTTCAAAGATTCTGATTCTTCTCTCTTGACTTATTTTGGTTAAAAAATATATCTTAAATTTATTTTCTGTGCTGGATTTTTTAAACAATACTTCATTGTATTATATTCCTAGTGATATCTCTGGGGTATAAAATTTCCATCCTTAAATGATTTCAGTGCACTAAATATTAATTTGATTCCTTCTAGGCAAACTAGATGGCAGTGAAAGGCACTCCAGGTTTCTGTCTCCCCAGAGAATCTTTGAAACACTAGTAGCATAGATCAAACTATTTTCCTGAAAACTCCAGAAAACTTGTAAAGTGCAAAATCAAGAATATGCAACTTAATACTGTTAGCACAAAGATGGCTTCTCCCCTGGCGCCTCTCCCACATTGTATAGACCTACCTGGACTCTCATTGTGTGTCCCTGATTCTCTTTTTGAGAAAGCAGAATAAATCCTATGTGCATACTGGGGAATAGGTTTGTCCATTCCAATCTAATTTGTGGTAACACGAAAGTCTGAGAAGGATATTCATCTCTATATTGCTCTTCCAGAACATGCTCTGCAAGGAGAAAAAGATTGCAGACACTTAAAGCAGTGTAAGAAATAATAAATTCAAAGCAACCTGACATAAAGGATTTCTGACTTTAAGACATATATCAAAGCACTTTGAATGGGAGAAAGTCTATTTAATAGGGATAGAAGAGTCACCCCAATTCCCATAAACAGAAATTTCTAAGGCCAGGATACAAACCAAGGACAAGGTAAAAGCTAAAAAATAAAAATTGGTGAGAAGATAACTTTGGGACATCTTGAAGAAAATCAATAAGGGCATGGTAGGAGTCCAAGAAGAATAGAAAGAGAAAATGGCTGGAGGAATATACAAAGAAATAATGACAAAATTCTTGCCAAATTTGAAGACTTGAATACACATTCAAGAATCCAAATGAACATTAAGAGGATAAAATTTAAAAGAATCATGCAAAGACTCAATGTAGACAAACTGTAGCATGCAAAGACGAGGATAGAGTGCTGTAATATGTAAAAGAAAAACCACATGTTATATGAAAGTCAGTCCCTATAAAATTTTCGCTTTCTCACAAAATCCTTGGAGGCAATAAGTAGTGGGATGAAATATTTAAATGCTGAATGAAAACAAATTTCAACAGAGTTTTTTATCCAGCAAGATTGCCTTAAAAATGAGGGTAAGATTAAGACATCCCCAGATAAATTAAACCTGATGTAGATGATCATCACTACACCTGCTCTACAGACATGCTACAGAGAGTTCTTCGGAATGAAAGAAAGTGGTTTAAAGCAACATAAAGTAATAAAGAATGCTGGTAAATATAACCAAATGGGCAATTATAAACCCTAATACTATTGTATATTTTTATGCAAATCCTCTTTTTATTTCTACAGTTTACAAAAAGCAAACATTTATGATGCAAAAACAAATCTACAGTTTAGTACATATACTGTTTAAAGTTACAATTTGTAAGAAGTTTAACAAAAATGTGGGGGATAGAAAGTATAGGAACAATTATATGTATGTTATTAAGGTTAATTTTGTGTCAAATTAAATAAGATTGTACAGATTTAAAATGCTGCATTTAATCCCCAAGGTAATTATGAATGTATATTTATAATATACAGGAGGAAATGAGAAGGCACTAAAAATGGTGCAGTGAAAACAAATGACAATGAAAATATGCATTAATGAAGAACTGATGGACAAAATAGGTATAAGATTTTTAAAGTCCAAATAACAAAATGAAAGAAGAAAGTACTGCATTTTCAGTAGCTAGTTTAAATGTAAATAGACTAAACTCTTCAGTCAAAAGGCAGAAATTAGCACAATGTCTGTAAAAATATCACCTACCTTTATGCAGTTTACAAGAGACTTGCCTTAAAGTCAAAGACACAAGTAGCATAAAAGTGAAAAATGGAAAAAATATTCTATGCAAATGTTAATCAAAGATAACTGGGGTAGCTATACTAATATCAAGTAAAATCGACTTTAAGACCAGAACTGTTAAAAGACACAAAAGAGTAAACTATACACTGATGGAGGGGGGTGTCAATTCAAAAAGAAGGTATAGCATTTGTAAATATATATGATCCAAAGAGTAGGGCCCTAATTAATACAGCAAATATTGAAGGACGGAAGGAAGAAATATTTCTATATTAATAAAAGAGGAATTCAGTACACTATAATAATGGATAGAACATATAGATAGAAGATTGATAAGGAAATAGAAGCCCTGAACAATTCTGTAATACGACTGGAGCTAAAAGACATATGTAGGACAATTCGCACCTAAAAGCAGAAAAAACTTTCTTCTCTAGTGCACATGGATCATTCTCCAAGAAGACCATAAACTAGGTCACAAAACAAGTCTTAGTATATTTAATAGCATTGAAATCAAGCAAAGGATCTTCTCTGACAAAACAGGCATTATGCTAGTAATCAGGAACAGTGGGGTGATTGAAAAATTCAATAATATGTAAAAATTAAAAATGCACTTTAAACAATAAATGGGTCAAATAAAAATGAGAAAATGAATTAAAAATGTCATGAGACAAAAGAACAAAAACAAATTGAGGTACTAGCAATAGAAGAGCAAAATAAACCAAAATGGACAGAAGGAAATAAGAAAGATTATAGTGGAGAAAAATAGAGATTAAAAACACAAGAGAAAGGAACAATAAAAAAACAAAACACACACAAAAAAACACTTGCTCCTTTGAAAGGGTTAAGAAAATCAACAAACTTTAGTTAGACTGCAAAGAAAAAGAGATAGGACAGAAATAATTAAAATCAGAAAAGAAAGGATGGGCATTACAAGTGACTTCACAGAAATAAAAAGGATTGTAAGAGGATACTATGAACAACTATACCCCAACAAGTTATATTAACTGGATTAATGCTGCTCAAACTCTTCCAAAAATTTGAGTAGGAAGGAACACTTTCTAACTTAATCTCAGCATCATTCTAATACCAAAGCCAGTTTAAGATGCCATGATAAATTTGTGGACTGTTATCCCTTATGAGTAAAGATACAAAAATATTGATCAAAACACTAGTAAACAGAATCCAAGAGCATGTTAAAAGAATCAAATACCATGATCAAGTGGGAATTATCTTGGTATGAAAAGGTAGTTCAACATATGAAAATCAATTAAGGTAATATACCATATTAAAAAAAATGAAGTAAAACAATCACATGAATACACACACATGATCATCTAAATATTTGAAGAAAGTCATTTGGCAAAATTCAGAAACACTTCTTGATAAAAACATTCATAAAAATAGTAATAGCTGGGAATTAATTCAAAATGATAAAGGTCATATATAAAAATCCCACAGTTAATATCATATTTAAGAGTGAAAGTTGGAAACCTTTCTCCCTGAGAATGTGAACAAAGCAAAGATGCTCACCATCACCAATGGTATTCAAACTTTTAATAATGTTCTAACCAAAGTAGACAAGAAAAAGAAATAAAAGGCATCTAAATTGGATAGGAAGAAGTAAAACACTCCCTATATGAAGATGACACGATCCAATAGATAGAAAATTCAAAAAAAATCATAACAAAGCTAAGCGCTAATAAACTAATTCAACAATGTGCCAGAGTGAAAGATCAACATGAAAAAAATCAGTGATGTCTCTGCACATTACTAATGAACAATCTTAAGAGGAAATCAAAGAAAAATTCCATTTACAATAGCAATTGAAAAGAAAAATCAAATATCTAGGATTAAATTTAGCCAAGGGTGCAAAGGACTAACACACAGAAAACTCTGAAACATTGTTCACAGTACTTGAGAAGACCTAAAAAATGGAAGGACATTCGTGTCCCTAGTTTGGAAGCCTAAATATTATTGTAATGTCAATTCTACACAAAGCAATTTACACATTCAACACAATCTCAATTAAAAATTTAACAGCCATCGTTGCAGAAATACAAAAGCCACTCAAGAAATGTGTATAGCCAAGTAAGGCCCTAATAGCCCAAAACACTTTGAAAAACAAGAATTTTGGAGTACTAACATTTCCCAATTTTAAGTTTTTAAAAAGCTACAGTCATGAAAACACGTTACTAGCACAAGACCAACATACAGAACAATGAATTTGAATTTGGAGTTCGGCAATGCAAGACCTTTATACTCTGCGGATACTCTGAATCTCCTAAGTCAGCAAGCTGTAGAGAAACAAACCCTCAAGTCAATGGCCAATGGATTTTTGAAAAGAATGGGAAATCAGTTCAATGAAAAATAATCTCATCAAGAAATTGTGTTGGGAAAACTGGATAGCTATATGAAAAAAATGAATGTAGACGATTATATCTCACCATAAACAGAAAAAAAAAAACCTCAAATTGGATCAAATATCTAAATATAAGAACCAAAAACTGTAATGTCTGCTGCTAATTGTATAATGAAACTTCCAAAATCGTAAAAACATGTTCTTAATCATAACTTATTCCTGTGGGAGTGAACCATTTTAAAGGACCTTATGAAGATGCTACTTTTAGTTAAAATCTGGTCAACTGAATCAGTCAGTCGGTCTGTAATCCAATTACTGGAGTCCTTCATATGCAAAATGAAGTGCAGTAGCAGAAAGAAAGGATAATGTCATGACCATGTGCATTGCCAAGTGACAGAAAATCTTAGTATCAAGGATAACTGGCAGCCAGACCCAGAAGACCACAGTCATAAGGAAGAAAGCAATTTTGGATTTCTACCAGTCTCAAACCATGAGGCATAATTTCCCATTTTTTAAAGCCACCCCTTTAATACCAGAAAACTAAGACAAACTCCAAAAGGGAAACATAAGGAAACATCTTCAGGAATCTGTGTTAGGCAATAGTTCCTTAGCATTTACACCAAAAGCACAGCAAATCTTTCCTTAGCATTTACACCAAAAGCACACAAAATAAAATAAAAAATAGATAAATTGGACCTCATCAAAAGTAAAAACCTTTGTATCATAGTATTTCATCATGAAAGACTTTCAGAATGGAATAAAATATATGGAATTCATATATCTGATAAGAGTTTATTATCCGGAATATATAAAGAAATATTAAACTCAGCAACAGGAAGCAAACAATCCAATTAAGAAATGGGCAAAACTTGAATAGATTTTTCTCCAAAGAAGATATATAAACATTCAACAAGCATATGAAAGGATGAACATTAGATTAATCCTGCCTTTTAATGGCCTTATTAAATAATGCTCGATATCTTTCTATCCATTTTGTTAAATGTTATTCAATTTCATTTTCTTTTAATTCACTAATTGCTGTTTTAGCATCATCATCTTATTTCTCCTACTTCTTATAGGTTAAATTCACTTGTTTCTCTCTAACACCTAGAAAAACTTAACTATATTCTTTATTCATTTTACCTGTTTAATGAAATAGGAGTTTAATATTTACATTATTCAGCTGAAAGATACTTAAAATTACATTCCATAATAGCCATTATTCCTATTGCCACCCATTATATAAATACACCTGAGTAAAATATTATATTTCTTATTTGACTTAGAATAAATTTAAAAATCCATTTTTCTTCTTATTTATTTTTAATTTTCAAATTGAAAGAACTTTCTGTTTTAAATTTTGAATATTAATTTTTAAATGAATTGCAATTATTTTCAGAGAATGTAGCACCTTTTGGTTAAACTTTGAAAATTTATTGAAGTTTATGGTTTAACAGTAATCAGTTAGTGTAAATGACAGTTGATGATAAAGAAAATTTCAAATGTTTTTATAAAATTGTGAAATTATCACATATTTATTCTTTGTTTATAAGTTTGGGGAAGTATTTAACCTGCTGGACTACCTAGATACTACAGGCATTATTTTCATTGTATCACTACATTTTATTCATTTATTTAGTAAATATTTTGTAGAATATCTGCTGTGTACCAAGCACTGTTTACACAGCATAACAAAAGAATAAAATATATTCGTCCTCTTTGGACTCTAATTCTACCTGTGAGATATATTGACATATATAGAAAAAAATGCTATGCCATATTAGAATGTGAGGAGTATTATTTTAAAAAATGAAAATGTAAGACAGGATAAGGGATGAGAGATTTCAGGGAAAGGGCATGAGGGAGTAACTTAAAAATATATGTTGAGGCAGTAAATACTTTGCATTTGATTAAAGGTTTGAAATGAGGAATAATTAATCATAAAATACATAGGAGGAAAGTTTAATGGTCAGGGAAATATCAGTCCAAAGTCCTGTTTAGCGGGTAGCCCAAGTACTTTGAGGAACTGCAAGCAGTCTATTTAACAAGAGTGACATTCTGTTGTGTGGGTTGAAGAGGAATAAACAACCTAGTACATGAATGTCAATGATGATAATTGCTATAGATAAAAACCAGGTGGAGATGTTGCATGGAGATGGGCAAGCTATCTTAAAGCAAGAATATTCTGGGTAGTATTCAGGGGTAAGGAACATTTGAGCAACCTGAAAGAAGTGAAGTAGAGAGTCATACAAATACCTAAACGAAGGGAAGTTCAGGCAAATGAAATCAACAAAACCACATTCTGCAAAATTAGTTACCTTGTGTCATTTATGATAATGTTTTGCATCACTTTATTTTATTGAAAATTCTGTAAAAATGTAACATTGGATTTTGTATTTTAACTCATGCTGATAACATTTTCTGTTTTAAAGGAATTTATTCTGCTTATAATTATAAAATTAAAAATCACTCTAATATATGGAAATTCATTATATTAATATTTCTAATTTCCTTTATGAAATTTATTTTTCTTCCTTGTGCCCCTTTCTTATTTATTTTCTTTGACTATTTTTAGATAGTTGGTCTTCTTTCTTCCCAAATCCTTCATATTTTAAAGGACAAATATCCCACAAAAATTTCTAAATTACTAAACACCATATATTTCAATAATCCACAAAATGCTGGATTTAATTTTTGAGTGCACCTCTAATAGGGGAAACTATGTGTGTGGATGCACATAGAGGTTTATATCGGAATTCTCTAAACTTGCTGTGTAATTTTTCTGTATATCTAAAACTTCTCTAAAAATAGTTTATTATTACAAAAAAGTGAAGGAGAAATAGAGACTTTCTTAGATAAACAAAAAATGGGAAGACTTTGTCTCCAATAGATTTGCTTTGCATGAAATTTTAAGTGCCTTAGAAAGATGAAAATGATAAAGGCCAAAAAGCTCATACATACCACAAGAAATGATGAGTGATGATAAAAGAATATATTAAGATGAAATAATATATTATGACTTTATTCTTTGACATAAAATCTACTAATATATTTTGGTGTAACTGAGAATGAGCAGGCATCCACCAATACAACACACTCAAAATACAGTACATGGGCTTGTCAAAATAGAAACTCCCAATTACCAATACAACCAGTCTTAAATTTCCAATCAGGGTTAAATTCCTGGAAACAGGAAGAATAATATGATTTGTAGTTAAAATTTGTCTGTGAAGCCCTTCAGTGGTATTCTTGATGTTGACACTTCATGGAACAAACTTGAAGATACTCATTAAATTATACTTCATAACACTATGACAAGGGTGAGCAATATTGTGACTTAAGGGACATGAACCTTATCATCATATTTATTTCTTGACAATGCATAATTTCCTGGCACCGAATCATAAGGCTGTGACTAGGTAGTGAGCCAAGTGTTAATGCCTCTGTGGAAAATGTAAGGGCGATGCGGGTGTTTACTTACTGGTTGAACTCATGTCATTTCCAAAGTGATCTGGTTAACTAGTTAATTAAAATTGAATTTTATTAGCTCTTTTCATATTAAATAACACTAAAACACAAAGCGAATAGCTAAAAGAAATTTCCTTCTCACATCTAAACTCAGGAAATAATGTTACATTGGACAGAGAATTGAATTAGGACAGCAGATTTCTAGTTTTTTCAGCAATTATGTAAAATTATTTGCTATATTCTACTCACCTGTAGAATGAATACATCAATATTTATAAAAAAATATAATGAAATAAATACTGAAGGACAAAATATGTAATATTTAATCATGAAAACGAATTTAAATGCAGAATATCTAACTTAGGTAAGACCTACACAGCCATAGCCCCATGTATTATAACATTTTATAAGTTAAGTTTCAAAAAGTTACCAGTCCCTTAGACCTTCTAAGGCCTAAGAATTAATCAACATATTTATTGGGAAGATACATTAAGATTGAATTAAAATGTGCATATAAGTTTTTGATTCAGTCAAATGTCTTTCTTAAATACTTAACATTATGTTTTCCTTTAATGGTTAAATAGTTGCTAATGCTTTAGATGAGGAAATAGATGTTTCTACATTAATAGTAGGAGAGTTCAATACACATTTAATAATGGATAGAAAATCTAGAAAGAAGATCAATAAGTAAACAGAAGATTTGAATGATACTATAACACACATGTACAGAACACTGCTCCCAGCAATAGAAAAATACACATTCTTCTCTTGTGCACATGGATCATTTTACAGGATAGAGCATATGTTTGGTAACAAAACAAGACATGAAAAATTAAAGAAAATATTGAAATAATACATTGTATTCTCTCTGATCACAATGGAATAAAGCTAGAAATGAATAACAGTGGGATAACTAGAATATTCACAAATATGTTGAAATATAACAATGGACACTTATACAACAAATTGATCAAAGAAGAAATCACAAAGGAAGGAATGAAAATGGAAACACAACATACCACTTCTTCTGGGATGCAGCAAAGACAGTGGTGAGAGGGAAATTTATAGCTCTAAACTTTTACATTACAAAAGAAGAAAGATCTAAAATTGGAGACCTAACCTTACAACTGTACGTTTTAGAAAAAGAAAAGCAAATTAAACACAAAGTGAACAGAAGGACAGAAGGAAGGAAATAGCATTAGAATAAAGATAAATGCAATACAGATATAAAAGTAAAACAATAGGGAAAATCAACAAAACAAAAACTTTGTTCTTTGATAAGAATAATAACAATAAAAAACCTTTACTTTGACAAAGAAAAAAGAGAAACAATAACTAAAATCAGAAGTAAAATGGGTACATTTCTATCAACCCTAGAGAAATTAAAAGAATTAAAAGAGGATACAATGAACAACTGTACACAAATAAATTAGATAAGCTGGATGAAATGGAGAAATTCCTAAAAACAGAGAAACTACGCACAAAGATGCAAGAAAGAAGTATATATTTTCTGCAAACAACCATTGACAAAAAATGAAATAAAAAATCTTTATTCCTGTTGTAAATGAATATGTTAAGCCACTAAGACAACAGAATGAGACTATAAAGCAAACAGACTATAACTGGCAGAGCAATTTTCATTGCCTTCTATATTAGATAATATCTAATTACACTTAAAATAATCATATTTTACTCTTTATATAAAAATATAAGATGCTGGATAGTTGTTGTTTTCTTGCCCTCTCTTGTTAAACTTTCATGACCATTTCTGTTTGTACCCTACTTCCATTGTTGTTATTTTGAACAGGATTGTCTTCTTCCATTTGAAATGAAAGCATCTATGTAATGTGGAGCAGTCTTATTTACCACTACCTACATGCATTTTACATTTTGTTTTTTCTTTATTATATTCCAATAAGTGTGGGATTCCAATTCCTATGTAGAACTCTACGTAAATCAGGTGTTTATGGATACATTCTAGTCACCTAGTCAATACAAAGAAATGAAGTATTTAGTACCAGATAATTGAGAGCATATTTTTTATAATTGATTAGTTTTAAAGAAGTTTTAGATTACATAAATGTTACAGAAAAATATAAAAGATTGCCATATGCTCCACTCTTTCCCCTCCTACACTTTCCCACATTAACAACATCGTTTTTTAGTTTGGTGCCATTGTTACAATTGATCAATCTTACTGAAGCATTGCTATTAACCATGGACTACAGTTTACATTATATTTTCATCTTGTCCTGCAAACTTTTGTAAGTTATGACAAAACATACAATGGCCAGTATCAGTCACTGCAATGTTATGCAGGACAAATACAATGTCCTGAAAATGCCCCCATATTACACCTATTCTTCCCTCTCCTGTCCCTCAGAACCTCTGATGGCCACTGCCTTTACATTAATAATAAGAGTTTTCCATTAGTAGAATAATAATAATTCTATAATAAAATAATAATAATTATACTTTAATCCATTGTTCATTTCCCAATCTTGAAGATTTTGGGATGGTGATGCCCACTCTGCTTCTAATTGAGATGGGGCTTAGATCTCATGGGTCAGAGCATATTTGAATGTAATATTTTACATTCTATTTCCTAAAATATTCTGCAAATTATTGAAAATTTCCCCTTACTTGTGGAACCTCAAAGGCAGATATAGTTTTTTCTATGAATATTCTTTATATCAACTTACTCAGCTGCTGTAAACCACAGGAGATACTTCTTAGGGTATATGCTACAATCATCTTCTGGTTCAAAACAACAATATGAAGATTTACTCAAAAATAAAAAGTAAATGTTTCTGGAATAATGCATTACATGTTGAAATATGTTGAATACATAGAAATCTTGGGTTTCTCATTTAAAATGATGTTTTTGAAAATACATACATAAATGTTTTAACAATATGTAAATAAGCTTTAAGTATGAGACATAACTTATATGTCTCATATTGTATATCTCTGACATGGGTGAGCACATTCTACTTCTCTGTGGGCCAGATTCTTCAACCTGGAAATGTAACCCATGTTATATTGTATGTATTATACTTAAATTATTAAGTGTGTAAACTGTAATAATGCTACACCACAATATGTCTTTTGCAGAATCTAGCACATTCATTTATAATAATCTAAATCTATTATACTTTTACTCTGTTTAAATTATGAACTGCTGTGTATGGGGTGGAAAAGTATATATTTTCAGCTTATACAAAGCTTATTATTCAAAATGATAATGAAACTACAAAATGTTATAGGCATGTTGAGGCGAAACATCAAAAATGTAAAGCACTGGAGTGTTGTAATTTTGTGAATTCAGAATAATAATCTATTGATTACTCAGATGTATTAGTATACACACTTGCACACAGATAGGCATACACATGTGCATGCACACAATCTTAGGAACGAAATAGAGAAATGTAACAATGGTAGAAAAGAGAGCAAAAGAAAAAGAGAGCAAACAGAATGTTTATATTTTCTATTCTCTTGCCACTTAGGAAGGACAGACCTGTATAGATACGATATTAAAGAACTGAACGTAGAAAGTGATCATGATATAGTAAAGCCATCATTAAAACACAAGAATAGTTCCTGAGGATGATGCTGAAAACACTACTTTGAACAATCCCTAAAACTACTTCTATACCTTCCTCTGCTACTCAAAATTCCAATTATATTTAAGCATGCAAAAATAAAATAATTACAATTAAGCTCTTTATAATGGTAGTTAAGTGCAAAATGATAAAAGGAAAAATTGATAGTTCAAAAGGTACTAACATCCAAGCATAAAAGAAGGCCTTATGGCACGAAAAATAACACATTAATTTAATATATTAAAATAATATGAATGAAAATATAAAAAGATTTTAAAGCATCATGAAAGTTATATTTATCTGATATGATATAGATAAATCTAGAAGATTTGAAAATATCATTCCAAGAACTGAGAAATTCAGTAAAAAACAGAAATGGACAAATACAGAAAAATACAAGTGTGATTGACTCCATAGAAAGTGCAATAAAGGAATGAAAAAATGGTAAGATCACATAGGAAGATAACTCAATTTGCAATAAGAAAAAGAAAACTTTGAAAAAATCTAACTGACTTAAAAGGTACTAAACTATAATTTTCAAAATGTGAAAAACATGACTCATACAATTATAAAACGAATATATGGCCAACATTTCTCCTTATTTCATTATAGAAGAATCAGTAAGTTGATAAGACTGATTCAATGAGCACTTAAATAAGGGATCATAGAATTTACTAATATATGTACAACACAATAAGGTTTTATTTTGTCTTTAATATTTTTTATAGATAATATACCTATACACAAGTCCAGACATCATTACTGTAAAGATTATTGGATTCTCATGATCTGAAAAAAACCCTGTAAACAGGATCAAGACTAGGAAGCAAAACATTGCTAACTATACTGAAGGCTCCCTTATGCTTCCTTCTAGTGACAAATTTCCGTGTAAAGATAACTCCTCTTCTTCAGTAAAGAGTAATTGAAATAGTATTTAGCTTTAAAGCTAAGATTATTTTAATATAAATACATAAATCCGCCATTTCCATATGCCAGTTATATGAATTTGGCAAACTTGTGCAACTTGTGTCACCATGATCAATTTTAGAACATTTCCATCTCCATAATAAGTACTCTCAACCACTGTGTAGTCAATCACTTCTCTTTTCCTTCAATTCTGTCTTGTGTTCTCCATTGTTTTAATTGTGTTCTGTCCAGAATGTGATGTAAGTGAAAAGGTATTGTCTGTAGCCTTCTGAGTTTATCTTATTCCACTCAGCATAATATATTTAAGATCCATCTGTGTACTTGAATATATCAACAGTTTGTAAACGGATTTTGTGAGTTGTGAAAACAGCAATAAAAATAGCTTGTCCATTCACTAGTGGATGGTCATGTGGATTGTTTCCATTTATGAAATATAAACACTTGCTTACAGGTCTTTATTTGGACATATGTTTTCTTTCTTTGGAGTGCGTAAAGAATAAAGAGTGAGATCACAAGGACATGGGGTAAGTGGTTTCACTTCATAAGAAACTGATAGATTGTTTCCTAAAGTGGCTGCATCAGTTTGCATTCCTACCAGCAATGGTAGAGACTTGAAATTGGTCTGTATTTTTGTAAATGGTTTGTATTATCATGTTATTATTATACATTTCTATTTTAGCAATTTTAATAGGTTTTGTGGTCACATTGTGATTTTAAATTGCATTTCCTTTAGTTGAATGATATTGAACCTCCTTTAGGGGTTTAGCAGCCATTGACATATTTTTCTTGGTGAAGTATCTGTTCATGCTTTTGCCTACTTCTGTTTTCCTTTTCTTTTAACTCCATATTATAGAGTCTTAAAAGTTATTTAAATATAAAGACACCAAGGAAATGAGAGAGCCTACAACTGCAAGTGAGAGAGTCCCATCCATTGGCTATATGGGATGGAAGGCCCCTCTCAATTAGAGATGGAGTGGGCATCACCATTCCAGAATCCTCATGATTGGGGAATGAACTATGGACTAAAGGGGACTTACTGGTATTCTACTATAGACTTAATGTGATTCTAGCAATGGAAGAAATTACAACATTTATGTGGAGACAGTGACCACTGGAGGCTCTGGGGGCAGGGAGAGGGAAAAACAGGTGTAATACACAGGCTTTTTCAGGACTTGGGAATCATCCTGAATGACATTTCAGTGACAATTCCCATAACTTGAAGAACTGTGTGGGAGAAAGTGTAAACTACAATATGAACTAGGGCCCATGCTCAGTGGCAATGCCCAAGGGTGTGTTTATTAGTTGCAATGAATGTGCCACACTAATGAAAGATGTTGTTTACCTGGGAGGGTGTGGGAGGTGTGGGGAGAGGGGAATACGGAAATCGCTATTTTTTGTGTGTAACATTTATGTAATCTAAGTGTCTTTAAAAACAAAAAATTAAAAATTAATAAATAAATATAATGGATACATGGTCTTTGTCAAATAGCTATTTAGCAAATATATTCCCTAATTCTGTGATATGGTCATTTCCTCAAAACTTGTCATAGAACACATTTTAATATAATGAAGAATGATATATCCAATTTTCTCCTATGCTTCATACACTTTTCATTTTATCTAAAAATGGGACTAAACCATGGTCACTCAAATGTTCTCTTATTTTTACTTAAATTTTTTTCTAGTGTTGGCTTCATATTAATCTAAACTAAGGACTAATTTAAGAGATCTTTTATATATGCTGCAAACAATGAGTTAAAGTCTCCATTTTTTTAAAAAAGATTGTTCAATTTTTTTTTCAGCATCATGCTTTTTTTAGACTACACTTCCCCCATGATTGTCCCTTGATATTTTCACTAAAAATCAATTGACCAAAGATGGGTGAATCTATTTCTGAATACTCTATTTGGTATCATTGACCTTGGTATTTATCTTTTCACCATTACCACAATCTAATGATTATTTAGTGTGATGATAAGTCCTGAAATCAGATTTTGTGAGTCCTTCAACTTTATTCTACTTTTGCAAATTTGTATTGACTACCTTAGTTCTTTGATTTATCACTTAAATTGTAAAATCAGTTTCTTTGTTTCTACATAAACCTTCCTTAAATTTTAGCTGAGGTTGGATTGAAACTATAGATCATTTTTAGGTGGCATATAATTAATTTGATTGCTCCCAATTGGACTGCCTAACAGTATCATATTTCTCTATTTCTTACTTCATTTAAATCCAGACACCATGGCCAACAGTACACATTTAAGTTAGAATATTTAGCTGTGCATGCCAACATCCATGTTTTTTTCAAAATATTTCCAAGAGTTTTTTATTATCATAGCTAAGTATGAGTCTATAGATTAGTGTCAGAATTCTAATATTCTGATGTCCTATTACATAGAATAATTTCAATATCTAACTACTGCTCCATCTGTCCTGTTCATGCTTCTTATCCAGAAGTTTACAATATTCATATCTTATCTCTTTTATGAAATTATCAATGAACTCAAACTATATCTCATACCACTTAGAATTGACTCTCTTGATAATTGAAATATCATCATAGTAATTTTCATGGAACATTATGAACTGTCACAGATTTATGCTTTCATATTATTTCATTTATGTACATTTAATGTAAATTTTGAGGAAAGTATACAGGCTATATTCCCAGTAAAGGGAATTCAGTGTTTTAAGTTATTAACTTAATGCCACATAGGCAATAAGTATAACAGGTAGGAATATGTTTTGATTACATTTTCTTTCCAATCCTATGCATTTTATTTTACACTGTAAAAGTTCATTTTCTTCCAAAAGCCAAAGTGCATCCAGGTAATC
>JAQZBX010040479.1:0-22661 GCA_029593785.1 Cabassous unicinctus | reverse complement strand
AAAAAAAAAAAACAAAAAAACACGACCTGTAAAACCCAGCATGGGAGTTTGGCGTCCGTACTTGCAGACTCTTCCTAGTTACACACTTATACATATAAATATACACATTCCTCTGTGATCGAAACTGTGAAAAGAAAAAGAAAGATGGTCTTAATGGGCCATGAAATGAAATGCAGGATGTCACTTATGGAAAATCAACCTCTCTATTTAGAACTATGTATGTTAAGGTGGCTCTACCTGCTGCCACATCAGTTAAAAACCTAATTTTAAAAATGTATCTACTATTTGATTGGATTTCATAATATTTAAAAGTGATCTAATTTAAAAACAAAAAGCCAAAGGCAATTGGAAAGACAACCAACCGCCATGGGTGGAAGCTGGAATCCGGTTCTACCGTGGGCGACTCTGACAGCACCGAAGATGGGCTCTCAGACAGCCGGGTCCTCTCAAAGGCTGGGAAGCAGGCATGGGCTGGGTCACCTGGTTGTCTCCACAAAGTGGTCACGGAGGAAGAGCGAGAAAGGAGCAAGGAGTGGCAAGGAGGCATTCTGCTTTACTCTCGCGTAGGAGGGGGGATCGAGGACCCGCAGTGGGATAAAGGCGCTGGCTGCACCCCGCAGTGCCGGAGACCGATGCCTGTGCGGCCGAGTCCAGCTGTGGGGGTGCGAGTGGGAGCCAGAGACCCTTCTAAGGGGCTGGGGGCCATCAGGGAGCAGCTGCCGCTGAGGGTCACCTCGGAACGCAGAGCTGCTACCCCCTGGTAAAGCTGGTGCTTTGGGGTTGGGGGAAGGAGTAGGGCTGGACATTGAGTAGCCTCGCTTAAACCTTAGAGATTCAAGGCGCCTACAAGTCTTAGCGCCTTTTGGACTTAAAGTCACTAAGCTTTGCTGGTGCCGAGTCAGGACCCAGCAAGGAAAGGCTCGGGGTGGCTGGCATGGAAAGCAGAGTTGGCCTTTTTGGCAGTGAGGAAATCCCTTTATAAAATGTCATATATGATTCCACTTTTATGAAATACCTAGAATAAGCAAATTCACAGGGACAGAAACTTGATTACAGGTTACTTGGGGGTTGGGGGTTGGGAAATGGGAGTGTTTATTACTTAAGGGGTACAGGGTTTCTGCCTGGGGTCATGACAAAGTCTTGGTAATGGATGGTGGGGATGGTAACACGTGTGAATGTGGTTGAGACCACTGAAGTGTACACATGAAATAGGCTAAAAGGGGAACTGTATGTTACCACAAAAAATTTTTTTTAATGTCATAAGATCCCATGGGGCAGAAGCCTTCATTTTCAGTTCTCATACGCCCTCATCGTAGACATATTTTGCTCTGGAAATAGCATTCAACTCACATAGAAAAGGTGGTCCTAAAAAGGTGGGTATAAATCTGTAATTTGTAAGATGATGTACCACAGAAGTCTACTATTTAAAGGACCCTAAAGTGAAGAACCTATATCTAAATTTAGAATTATACCTTCATTTATATGTCTTTTGTGGAAACACTGTTTTCCGAATACTAGGCTCTCTTAAAGCAAAATGCACCGCTAACATCCACCATTACTTCCTTCCTTTCTCTAACTTGAAGTTGCTGAGGATACGGCACCATTAATTTGCTCACCATATTCAACAAATAAGTTATGATACTATCTGTGTTGACTTGGCAAATTTTGAAGCCAAGAGCCCAGATGCTCCTCTAGCAGAAGTCAAATCAGATTGTGCTCACTTGAGAAACGACCTATTTTTGTACCAATACATATGTGCTCACAGACGAAGAAATAAAAGTCAGCTGTCACCTATTCATAAAAGCTACACTAGAGTCTTAAAGCAAACCTGGCTTTTCCCTTCAGCTTGAAGGCACATTCATTAGATTTGTACCTAGCTTTGGTTTCCAGTGATCAAAAGCTTTGTCCAGCAGCCAGAGGCATTGATGAAATTAAATGGGGCTCTTGCTTGCTCACCTGGCAACGGCTGCTTGTAGAACATGGAAGAAGCACCAGGCAAGAAGTGTGGACTCTGATGTGTACACTGGACCACCAGGCCAAGGTAACTGCACAGCAACCTGTTCCCCGTGATGCCAAGGAGCGAAGGGCAAACAGCTGGCTTGCTTTATGCAAGAAAAAAAATCTCTTTGCCACAGTTTATATAGTTTATATGACTAAAGCCAGATCCTTACCCAGAATATGCACCCAAGTAATTAAAAATATACAAGGATCATGTTAAAGAAAATAGATCGTCTTTAAGAAAAAGAGATGCTTAGGTTAAGAAGCAGATGAAATGCTATGAACCTGATTTGGAATCTGGCTACATTTTAAAATCTCCAGCTAAAGAATCAGGAAAAAAAAAAAAAAAAATTAAAATCAATATACCAAAAGTTGTGAATCAGCTTATTCAAATAAGAGCTGTTTCTGTATTTTTATACACGGGTCAAGAGAGCGACTTTCTAAATGTTTATAGAGACTACAAAGACACTCAGCAAGCTCGAGTTTACTTTTGTTTCAAGAGTTCTCATCCAACCTGCCAAATCCTGGGAAACCAAGATGTGAGGTCATTTCAATGTCTAGAACTGTTAGAGCAAACAGACTTGTTACCAGCGTTTAAGTGGCCAGGCACTCACCTCCTCAGAACCTCCAATCCATCCTGCCCACTGCTGCCCTGCTGATTTTATAAAAACAACCTTTCAGCATGTCAGTCCCCAGCTTGCAAAGTCCACAATGACCCTGGAAACAAGTTCAAACTCCTTCCCTGACAAAGGGACTAGGGTCAAAAAACAGCAGCAGATCTGGACATTCTGAAGGCACCTGCCCAGTCGCCAGGACATTCTGGGCCTCACAGAAATAAAGACCCAGAAGAAAAAGGAGGCAATGCCACCATGTTTGTTACCATGGGACAGAAAAGCCAAGGACCGAGGATCAATGGCAGCCGGCCCCAGAATGCCAGTCTTCAGGGGGAGAGCATTGCTTTGATGACACCTTGACTTTGGACTTCTTCTAGCCTCAAAACCATGAGCTAATAAATTCCTGAGGCTTAAGCCAACTCACTGTAAGCAGCTGGGAAACAAAAACACTGGGCCAGGAGGAGAGGGTGGCTGGGAATCCAGCACCTGGGCCTAGTCTTCAAGGCCAGGACAGATCAGGTCAGAGTGTGTGGAAGGAGGTAGGGGAGAGCACGTGTGAGCTCAGCAGCTCAAAGGAGAACTATGATGTTAATTGGAAGGAGGTGAGAGTACCTAGGAGAAGGAGCAACCAGGCTATTGCAGGGGTAAACGTTGGGACAGACTTCTTACACAATAGGTCTTATGGAGCCAAATAGGATGGAGCACCAGATTTGGGGGTGGGGTAGGGTGGGGGGTGGGCTTCCCTGAAGCAAAGTCCTGTCCCAAAAAAAGAGCCCAATGGGAACCAGGAGACAGACTCCCAATCAGATGCTGAGGGTTGGTTCTGGGAGGAAACTGACAGAGATATTGGGCTTGAGAGCCCCCAAGGGCCAAGTAAACAAACTGGCTCCATGCACAGATTAGGGGTGAGGGGCTGGGAGTTGGCACTGCAGTGAACAGACATGTGCCCTGCATAACCGTGTGCACACGCGTGTATGCACATATATGCATGCAGTGTCTCAGTCTGACACAAGGAGAACAAAGGACATGCAGAAGCTGCCAGAACACTGCAGGGTTTGTGTGGGGCAGCAAGGGCATGGACGCAGTAGGACTTCTTGGACGGAGGCTGGTTGTGACTCATTATTGGGCCTTTGGAATGCATACAGTGACAGTCCCATGAGTACCTGAGTCCGCTGTCTGATGGACCCCAGTCCTCCACTTATCTCTGGCCTCTTCAGGGAACATGTTTGTATCCTGGAGCCTCCTTTCTCCCTTGAAATGGGACTTTCTCAAACACTCCAACCCTGACCATGGCCCTGAGCTTCAGTGACCTTGCCCTGAGGACTTACTGACTCTTTGGAAGAAAGACATCTACATGCTGAAGACTGTCTAATCGAAGTGCACTTCTTAAAAAAATTTAGAAAGCAAAGTGAAGACGCCTCTGTGCTCAGCTCTATGGGGCGTGCAGTACAAAGAGAGGAGATGGATGGAAGAAATCCAAGTCCTGCCAGGGGTGAGCTACTCTCCCTGAGGCCACAGTCCCCAAAACCTTAGATGCCAATGAGAGCTCATTTAATTAAAACCAGTGGGGAGCCAGGCGGGTTAGTTAACTTCCAAGCCGGTATTTAACAGTACCTTAGGAGGCTGCTTTCCCAGTAATGACAGTAGCATAAACGCTCCCCTGAGTCTCTCCCTTGGTTTCCAGCCTGACCTTTCTCTGTTCTGAAGTGCCTTCATCAGAAATAGATTTTGACAGCTTGGCAACTGCACGCAATTATTAATAGCAAGTTTGGGATTGGTGGGGTTTTATAAATCTTATGTTTCTAGAAGTTTTTCAGATTGACTGCGGCCCCCCGCTCTCTAGTGGCTTATGGAAATAAAGATTGATGCCTTCCTTGTCTATCTAGTTTCAAGCAGCAGCATCCTGTTTCCTATTAAGGGTCTCGAACTCGCTCATGTTCCTTCCTGGAAGCCTTTTTAAAAACGCCTTGTTTCTCCTTGGCTACCAATGTTTCTTCCCTTTACTGAAAGCTGATGAGAACTGGTCACAGCTGAATTATTGGTCTCATGATAAGGGGTTTACAAAGTTAGAGATGTCCCAAGAGTGACCAAATCTTAGTTCAAAAGAAAATTCAGAACCTGCTCCACCTTCTCTTCACCCACCCAAATCTGACCTCTCTCCTAAACTGCAGTGAGGTGTCACCTGCTCTGCAAAGCCTTCCCTGATGTTCCCTGAATTCCTATGGCATTTGGTATTTTTATCACCCCATTTGGAAATTGTCATAACTAAATACTTGTAGACTAGTTGATTTTATTCTCATTATTTTACACCCTGTATTTCAAAACCTGACAGCAAATACCTTGAGGATAGAGAACTATGCCTTCCCTTCTTTGAAACCCCTTCAGGGATAAGCACGTTACCTTGTACATAGTAGGTGCTCAATCTTAAGTATAACAGGAACAAACATCTGCAGTTACAGCTGACTCAGGAGAGGTAAGGACAGATCTTAATAGCTCCAGCGAGTCAGATTGACATTTCTCTGTGGGGTTCCTTCAAGACCCTTGACAAACCAGCAGAAACCCTAGAGCTCAGGAACGAGGTCGAAAACCAAAAACCAAGGCGGGGACCTACGATCATCTAGATCACTGAGGGTCAAATTCCTTTTCAATAGTAGAATGCTTTTTTCCCCCAAAACTAAACCTTATACCAAGTCCCCAAATATAAAACTGATTAGAACTATAAATTGTTTAAATGTATATTATTTACTGATAACTCAACTCACTATGAGAGCACTAAAGCTCATTTGATGTTCAAACAAATCAGAAACCAGGAGTTATGGATGATATTTCTTGTCTAAAGTCAATCTCAGCATCCAGTTTCTTTGGGTCTTGGTTATGCAGATGGATATAATGCCAAGTGACACAGATAAGTAGGTGCTAGTGGTAACTGTTTCTAAACATCTTGTCTTGCAATCTCAGATATGGGAGGTAACGTTCCACAGTCTGCCCCAAATCCAATCAGGGCCTAATTAATGCGTAAGTTAATGTACAGATGGTCATCAGTGTGTTAGGATTTTCTATGGATCATTCTTGAGTTTGCATTTTTATGGTAGTTTTAAAAACATATTACATATATCTATATATATTAAAAAGTATACCTCAAAATGTTAAACACAGAGTTACCATATGACCAGCAATTCCACTCCTAGGTATATAATCCAAAAACTTGTCCACGCAAAAACCTGAACATGTATGTTCAAAGAAGCATTACTGACAATAGCCAAAAAGTAGAAACAACCCAAATATGCATACTGAGAAACAGATGAATAAAATGTGCTCTATCATACAAAGGAATATTATTCAGCCATGAAAAGGAATGAAGTACTGATACATGCGACAACATGAACCTTGACAACACAATACTCAGTGACAGAAGCCCGTCACAAAAGACCACATCGTGAATGAGTCCTTTCATACGAAATGTCCAGCGTAGGCAAATCCATAGAGACAAAGTAGATTAATGGGTGCTCAGGGCTGGAGGTGAGGCTGGGAGGAATGGGAGTGACTGCTAATGGCCATGGGGTTCCCTTCTGGGAGTGACAAAAATGTTCTAACATTAGATTGTGGTGACGGTTGCACAACTTTGTGAAAATGCTAAAAACCATTGAATTGTACACTCTAAGTGGATGCACTGTATGGTATGTGAATCATATCTCAATAAAGATGTTATTGCATATGATATGTAGAATCTATCGAGAGAAACATATATACTGGAAAAAAGAGAGAGTGAAAAGGACAACCATTTGTGGAACTCAAGCTCTTGCTAAAATCCTTAGAGCTCCGGGTAATACAATTTGAAAACTGTTTATCTGGTTCAATTTCCTTCTTACTAGAGATACGGAGACAGAGTGTGAGTGACTTGCCCAGTTCAGAGCTAGATGGTGGGAGAACAAGGGCTAGGAATCAGACTGTCTAATTTCACAGCCATCCTTTTTCCTTTCTAGCATAGGTGAAACTAGTCCTGTCTGTGGCTTTGTTTCCAGGCTCCAGAAGCGAGCACTAGGGAAGCAGCAGCCACAGTGCGCATGGGCAGATCCCCCAAAGAGCAGGGCCAGCTCTCGGCTCTCCCCAGGGCCTTCAGATTCTTCCACAACTCCCACACGCTTTCCAGCACCCCCTCCCCCTTTTTATTGTGGTAAAACAAAATCTACCATTTTATCCATTTTTAAGTGTACAACTCGGTGGCATTAATTGCTCTTGTATGTTTTGTTACCATCACTACCATCCATTACTAAAACTTTTCATCACCCCATTCCTCCTCCACCTGCCCCAGGTAGTCTGTGGTCTACCTTCTGTCTCTGAATTTGCCTATTCTAGACATTTCCTATAAGTGGAATCATACAGTATTTGTCCTTTTGTGGCTGGCTTTTCTCACTGAGCATGTTTTCAAGAGTCATCCGTGTTGTAGCATGTATCAGAACCTCATTCCTTTTTATGACTGAACAATATTCCGTTGTATATATATACCACACATTGTGTTTATCCATTCATTTGTTGATGGACACTTGGGTTGTTGCCATCTTTTGGCAACTGTGAATGATGCTGCTATGAATATTGGCATACAAGTATCCATTTGAATCCCTTCTTTCAATTTTTGGGGGTACACACCTAGTAATAGAATTCCAGGGTCATATGAAAATTCTGTGTTTAATTTTCCAAACTGCTGTGCCATTTTACGTTCCCACTAGCAAGGCAGAGTTTCTAGCACTCCTTTTCCAACATAACTCTGCTTAAAAAACACTTTGCCTCAAGCCTTGCACCACTAAACACCTCTTGGCAAGCCCACCCTCCTATTCCCTGGCTCTCTGCACCCCTTCAGGGGGAAAAGGAAAGCTCCTTATTGCACACGCCCATTTGCTGTTTGTCTGGAAAACTTCAATTTCCATAACCTCCCATTTTCCTTGCCTCTGGTTTTAAAGGCTGATTGATACTGTTTGCAGAGGGTGAATCCACAGGCACCTTCGGTCATTAGAGAAGACAATAACCCCGCTTCATGGAGCTGTTGTCAGCATCTAGAGAGGGAGTTTAATTTTTTAACAGCTCCTTCAGAGCCTCTTGAAGATATATTATTAGCACATCTGCCTCACCGTATACATAATTAGCAACCACGGTTCTAATTACCAGGCTGGTCAGGAAAGGTTTCAAAGTGAATTTGCAGCATGAGAGTTGTGCCTAAAACCACATGAATATTCAGTTAGATGGAATGTGGATTCGACTGCTCATTGGACTCTTTGGCAAGAGCCTATCCCAGAGGTCTGAATGGATGCTTTATGCCAGGGCTTTGGTGTGACAGCGAATGGTTACAATGGAAAAAACTATATTCTTAACTTGGTAGGGTGAGCGAAACATGGCTTTCAACAGATATTTTTCAGACAGCAACCGGCCAAAATAAATGCAACTGACTGCCCTATTTTCCTAAGGATGCTTAACAGCATTGTTCTTTAGGGTGGGGTCCTCAAACTGGGGTGCCTGGACCTCCGAGGGGTTCTGCGAACCTTCTAAAATTCGATGCAAAGTGTGTGCATATGTGCATCTTTCCCCTCTTTTCCCAAAGAGTCTATGTTAATAGATAATTATAAAAACGGAGAATGCACTGATGTGCCCAAGGTGTTATGGGAACAAAGAGAGTACCCAGCCCAGTGGACGGTACTCCCCTGGGAAGCCAGAAAAGGCTTCCTGGGTGTTAGGGCTGGGACAAACTTTGGGGATCACTAATCCAAGGGAGGAGCCGGGAGCCTAGCTGACTAGGTCCCATATTGATGAAACCCATTAGCATCCCAGTAATTTACAAGAGTATCCACTAAGCTCTAAAAGAAGAGCAAGCTCTCACGTTTCCTTGTAGCCAACAGCTGTGAGACATGGCGAACTTAATCTGTCCTCTGCAAAAGCAAGAGCGCCCCTGGTTGGTCCTTGATCCTCGCTCATCAGGGAGATTTCTGTGCCTGGACTTTCACACGTGTCCTTTGAAACTGAAGTCGTCAAGCACAAGGGTGAGCAAGGCTCATTTGGATGCCAAGTTGTGCCTATTAAATTGGCTCTGAGATTTAATGCCTCATAATCATAACAAGCCCATTTTCCTGGGTTCATAAAAAAGCCAGCAGTTTGGCTTCTGCTCTTTGGCTATAACAAGCATAAGGGCATACACGGGCCCAAGGCCCATCGATATGCTGCCCTGGAAGTCGTGGGTGGGTGGTCTGGGCACACAGCCTGCCAGTGTGACCCTCCAGCAGCCAGGGTGAGGGTGTGGAAGGAAGGGGGCATGCATTACGTGCATGGCCAGGTGGCCCTCCAAATAGTCCCGAGGCTCCCGGGAAGCATGGGGTCCTGCAGCAGAGGGCAGACAGGCCCTCAGTGACATGTTCATATTTCACTTTTTAAGCAGTGTTGCAAGCACCCTAGACATCTGTGCACTTAATCCTCACAACACCCTGACAAAGGTGGGCACATTCTGATTCCCGTTTTACAGACGGAGACCCATAAGTTCACACACAGAGCCAGGAGGTGGGAGAGGAGGGCGACTTGTAGGCTCAGCAGTCTGAGGTCGCACTTTGAAAAGCTGAGCAGCCTTGCATCTCGCTTCTCCAGAACTGCGGGCTCACAACCTGTGCATGTGTCTCTTCTGGAGGAAGAGACGGGGCAGTTTCAGAGTGAGGCGAGCTGGGAGGCTGCGAGGAATGGCTCAGGGATCCAGATGGTCCACATGGTCCACATGGGGGCTGGCAGTGCAGCCAAACAAAACCAGCACACCCCTCTGCTGGGGGCTATCGGCTGTCGGCCCTGCCCCAGGCCTGGCCCCGCAGCTCCTGCCACTTACCCCTCGGCCTGCACCTGCCATGCCACGCTGCCATGACTGGCTTCAATTAGGGGAAAGAGGAGGTTTTCAAAGAGGTGGTGGGGGGAGCTGGGCAGGTTACACACTTCAAACCCCAGAGCAGCAGGGCATCAGCTCCCACAGGCCTTGCAAATTCTGATGACTTCTCCAGGCCGTTCTCTCAAAATAAGGGAAGTTCTTTCAGTTTCTGCTGCGTTTGAAGGAAAGCTTTTTTTGCTTCAAACAACTTCAAAGTTTATTTTCCATTAAAAGTTATTTCACCATAGAAATGGGAAGATTTTGCCCAACTGGGGAGGAACGACTTGGGTTTTAAAAAAATTAACTTTGGAACCTTCGATTGGGCCAGCAGAGGCTTCCCTCTCAGAACTCTAAGGCCCATTAACATGAGAAATAATTTGGTGCTTTAGATAGACCAGGCAGCTTCTTTATAAAATGTCTAAAGCCACGTTTTTAATGTGTTTGATCGTTACATCAGGTCTTCAGGTGGAGAGAGCGGTGCATGGATACCCAAAAAAGAATTCCGTACAAATAGGCACATGTAGCCCTCAGGGTCTCTGCTGAGGTGATCCCTGGAGGGGCAATGACAGGCCCAAAGGTGGAGGGATTCTGGGTCCTGGCTCGGTGTCACCCCGCATCTGGGGCCCGGCTTTACTCTGCAAGGGCAAACTGGTGCCAGGCCCATCAGATGTCCCTGGGTGGCTCTGTGGGGCTGGGCTGTAATGGGGAGTAGAGTTCCCAGGAGCCCCCATCGTCCTGCTCCCACAGCCTGGGGTGTTACGGTAGCTCCCAGGAGTTCTGGGAACCTGCCTGCTGCTTTGAAGCGTGGGAATGGCCAGGTGGCCCAGGCCCCAACGCGCCCTTCCCTCGGGCTGCCTGCTCAGCTCCCGGTTGGGAAGGCCCCTCCCTTCTACCTCCTGGGCAGGAGGGTGGATATTTTGTCTGGCTCTCCTAAGTAACCCATAGGGCTCCCTAGCCAGGGCTGTAACTCAGAGTGCCTGGCTCATATTAGGTGCACAATAAACATCTGTTGGATGACTGAACAAACCGAAAGAATCAGCACCCAAGACACTCCCAAATAATTAACACCAATTTAATACAATAAAAACTGTAACTGACAGAATCTAAGAGATACTATTTCCTTAAGGGTGGTGTCTTGTTAGCCCTATGGAATATATTTTGAATGAGCTAATAGAACTGCAAAAAGGAGGTATTTGGAAAATAAAATAGACCCTAAGTTTCCAAACAGCTTTTGGGGGAAAAAAAAAAAAAAACGGGCCACAGCTGGACCACCCGGAGCCCGATGCTTCCCCAAGGGGGAAGTGAAGACGGCCAAGGAGGTGTCCTTCAGTGTGTCCCTGGCTCTGTTATGTGGCTGCACAAGTTTCCAGCCATACAGGAATAAAGACAGGAAGTCTCCTAAAGAAACCTGGAAAGCTTTCATTTTTTAAAAAAAGTAAAAAAAATAGCTGCAGTATTGAGATCACCATTAAGCAAACATAAAAATATTGAAGCACACTCCCAGGAGAGGAGGGAAAATAATTTCCGCTGATAGTGATCTTAAGATTTGTTTTATCAAATGAATCAAGTACAAGGCAGTGAGTGAGTGAATCTGGTTTCTATTTCCAGTTTCCCCCTGTCCTGGTTAAGTCATTCAGAGCTAGCTTGTTTTCTCTACTTTGAGACGGGGACATGTTGGCCTTCCTACTCCATTCATAATTTTAACAGAGAAATTTTAGACAGCTTGGAAACCGCGGACACCCCAGTTTCCGATGGGGAACCTCCGTGAGGATTTGCTAGGCTTCAAGAGGGGGGCACCAGGCAGAAGGCGACCATGATGCAGGAGGATGTCTGTGATGTATCCTTTAGTGAGACAAGGAAACCTACAGAATGTACTGTTTGGTCTGTGTATAACTGACAGAACCTATCCCAACCCATGTGTGTCGCTGTCTTATCCTGAAAATACTGTAGGTAGAAGGGTTATGGGAAATTTGAATTTCTTTTTTTCCTAAGCGTTTTATAAAAGTATTATTTTTTAATAATAAAACAAACCAAAACCAAAACAAAAAAATAATTATAGAAGAAAACATTAAAAAAAAAATTATTTTTGAAATAGAAAAAATGCAGTTTAAAAAAACAATGGATTCATATTACGCACTGAGACAAATTTGTATATGTGTATATCTACACTATTATAGTATTTTGGGTAGCATTAAAGAATCAATTGGCAACATTATTGAAGATAATAGGTGGAAGGGCAAGGAAAAGAAAAAAGCTGACACGGCAACCTATTGTAATCGATTTAACTTCTTCGCTAGTTGTTTCCACATACACACACATCCCTAGAATTGCTTCTTTCCAACAGACAGGAAAGCACTCGTTTCCCCTGAAATATGAATTTTTAGGCATTGAGTTTGGTGAAGGAATCATTGCATTCAAATCAGCCTTTCGTTTCCCTTTGTAAACCACTCCTTCATGAGACATTGCTTCTAGAACGGCAGGGTGGGCAGGGGATTTAGCAAGATGTTTGTATTCTCTGCTCAGTTTGATCTGCTAGCTCGCAGAGCCCCTCTTTTACCTGTTCTGCCCGTCTTTCAGTGGGCACCTACCCTCGAGTTAACCCTAACGCGGGAAAAGAATCTCATTCTGCTTTTGCAACCAGCAAGAGCCCAGATGCTTTTAAAAATTGTCAGAAAACACAGAGCCAGCAAGCATTTCGATGCATTTCCCCCGCGTTGCTAGCTGGTGGTGGGCCCAAGAAGAGACCAAAGTCAGGTTGGGCGTCGCTGGGCTGTTGTGACAATGGGTACCAGCTGGGGGTGGAGCGATGAGGAGAAATGTTTGTAGGATGAGTATGTACATCCTACACGCTACAGAGACAACCCTAACTCACAAAATGAAATTAACTACGGATGCAGTATCTGCGTGACTGGAGCTAAAAGAGCCTTTAGATAATTCAGGGAAAAGTGCCGTGTCCGATTACTGAACGTTGTTAACAAGTTCCTTACAGCACTGCTCTTGAAAAGGAATGCCATGAAAGTCTACCAAAGGCAGCACCGCATGGCTCTTAAGAACCAAAACTCTGGAATCTGACTGGGTTCAAACTCCAGTTCCACCACTTCTTAGCCCTGGGGCCTCTTAGATGAGCTAAATAATGACTCTGTGCCTCAGTTTCCCTCTCTGTAAAATAGGGATAACAGAACCTACCTTACAAGATTGTTATGCAGATTAAGCTAATATTTTTTTAAGCTCTTTTTACTTCACTAAAAAAATAAATATTAGTATAAGGTAGCTGGGAGACACGCTCCTCCATGTAGAGGCCCTTCCTCAATCCTTCCAGTCTGCAGTGACCTCCTCTTCGGAATAACCATAACCTGCTTCCTTGTGTTAAGTGACCACGCAGTCAAGCAGTTGGAAATAACTATAAACCCATGCCCACCAGTTTAAAACAGGCACTCCACAGTGCCTTGCAAGACTGCTGGTTTCTGTATTTAAGTCCATACTCCCTGAATACCATCTTTCTTCTCACCCTTAAAACCCTCCCCCATTGGGAGTGGATGTGGCTCAAGCAGTTGGGTGCCCGCCTCCCACATGGGAGGTCCCAGGTTCGGGTCCCGGTACCTCCGAAAGATGACGAGCAGAGACAGTGAATGGAGACGACAGCAGACAGATGAGGGAACCATCTCGGAGGGGGAAAAATCCTCCCACAGATCTCTTCTGCACCCCCTCTCCCAACCTCAAGGCTTCCCTGACAGCCCCCCCACACACCCAGTTTTCCTCTGGCTTCTCCCATTTTGCTCATAGGTGCTCTCTACTCAACCTCTCCATACGAAGATCCTGAGTTCATTCAAACTTTTGTCACCTCTCTGTGCCCAGTCCCTGGGTGATCCCATCCCTCCCGTGCCTTTGAACACCTACACGCTGATGACACCTAAACCTGTCCCCTCAACCTGCCTCTCTGGAGACCCAGACCCGCCTCTCTGGAGACCCAGACCCCTGGCCATCCAGGCGCCTCCTTAAAACTCCCCATGGCAGTCGCACTGACAGCTCAAACCTGTGGTGCCAAACTCGGTCCGCTCCGCCCCAGGAAACGAGCCTACCCCCACGTCACACACCTAGGAGTTTTGGTGCTCTCTCCACAATACGCTGGCATTCAGTCCATCACCAAGTACCTGGAGCCTATTTCTGAAATCCACTGAAATACCCCATCTTCTCTCACCAGGACTCCTTCAGCAGCTCCTGCCTGGTCTCCTGCAGCAGCCCAAAGTGAGCCAACTGGCTCTTGTTGCCCCATGCTTCAGACCCATCCACTGTTTCCCACTGCACTTGGAGGCAAACTCAACTCTGAGCCCACAAGGCATGGCCAGCCTTGCCTACCTCTATCTCCTGCTTATATTTCTCACCTGCACCAGTCCTCTTTCATTTCTTACCCCCAAGCAGGCTTTGTCTTGCCCAGCAAACTTGCAACATGTCCATCCCCTCTGCCTGGAACCCTCTCCCACTCACTTCTCTGGCAGCCTAAGACACCTCCTCCAAGGAGCCAGCTCGCTCTCCCCTCAGTTTCTCTTTCACAGCCAAGTTCTCTTCTTACAGGGCGCTTAGCACAACTTATACCAGATTTGTATGTTATTTTCTCTTTTAATGTCTGTCTACCCCCTTGAACTGTCAGTTCTACGAGGGTGAGGAACAAGGCTAGTTTTTCAACCCTCTGTGCCCAGCCCCTGGCACATGGTATAAACATCTCCTGAATGAATGAACTGAATGAAAAACAATGTACAGTACGTACCTCCTTTTAGCTAAATTTATGGAAGGACATGACGGCATTAAGCCGCTGGCTGTCTAAGCCAACAATACTTGGCTTTGGAAGAATGTAACACACCCACAACAATCATTAGAGGCGTTTATTATATTATAAAAACTTTCTTACAAAGGATTTATCACAATGTTTGTTTTATAGATTTCCTGGTACTTTAAAAATGTGTTTCTTTTGTGCCTTATGTGAAGAAAAAAGCAATTCAGAAACATATGTAAAGCATACCATTTAAAAATTAAATATATGCACAAGCATATATACAGAGGCATGTATATATGTTAGCCCCCAAATGCCATGAAAGCAGGGATGGTGTTGATCTGGTACCTAGAGTGGTACTTCACACAGTTATGGGTTCAAGAAATATGGGATGAGAAAAACAGATGTGGCTCAAGCAGTTGGGCACCCACCTACCACATGGGAGGGTCCAGGTTCGGTTCCTGTTGCCTCCTAAAGAAGACAAGCAAGACAGCAGGCTGATGTGACGGCTGGTGTGGCAAGCTGACATAACAAGATGACTCAGCAAAGAGACACAACGAGGAAACACAATGAGAGACACAACAAGCAGGAAGCGTAGGTGGCTTAAGCCAATGGGCACCTCCCTCCCACATGGGAGGTCGCAGGTTCGGTTCCTGATGCCTCCTAAAAAGACGACGAGCACACAACAAATGGACACAGAGAGCAGCAAATGCAAACAACGACGGGAAAGGGGGGAAGAAATAAAATTAATCTTAAAAAACAAACAAACAAACACAGGATGGATGGATGGATGGATGGATGGACGGACGGACGGAAGACAGAAAAACCTGCCTCGGAATAAGTTCACCAAAATGTTAGCAGTGAAGGGATTACGAGTAATTTTACTTGTTACTTTTGAAATGTCACCCTTTTTTAACACTGTAATTTACATACAACCTTTCCGGAACACAGCACCACACAAAGAACCACAGAAGTATTTTAAAAGAGCATGAAGGCGAGACATCACAGATAAAATTAGTTTTGTTTTGTTTTTCTTTTTTAATTTTGAAAGCACGATTTTTAGCACAGTCCTCAGGCCAGTTCTTACCTGAAGGGGCCTTCTTGAATAAGGAGCCTCAGAATGAAGACCAGACAGTATATTTGGCCCCTACAAAACACATTAAAGTGCCCGTGGGAGGAGAATGGCCGTGACCACTTCCCTTTACTCTTGGCCTACACAGTGTATCAGCACCTGTGATAACTTCAGACAGTGGGTGTGCTAGAGGACCCGCTGGACCACAGATGGTCCCCAAGGAAGATGCCGCTTGAGATCACACAGCCCATGTGTCACACAACACCCACAACAGCCCACGACAGTCCACACTTCACAGCAGCACACACAGCCTACAGAAGCAGACGTGGCACGTGCAGCCCACGGCAGCCATCTCTTGCCCTGCATACTATGCGCAGTGGGTCCTGCCAAAGAAATCTGGGAGATGACTTTTCCAATGTCTTTTTCCTCCCTTAAAATTTTATTATAGAAATTCTGAAACACACAGAAGAATTGAAAACATTTTACTGTGAACACCCATGTTCTCTTCACATAGATTCTTGGACTGTTCTGTACAGTTAACATTTTGTTGTATCTTCTCTATCACACAGCTATCCCTCTTTCTGGACAACCATATTTTTTATGCATTTCAAAGTAAACACTTAATTTCTGTAAGATATGCCATGAAGTGACTTACGGACTTGCTCTTAAAATATTTCCTTATGCTCCACCGATTGGTTGATTCCCATTTTTCACTATTCTATATACAACTTCATAGGAAAAAATACACTTCTAAGACTTAGTAGTCATTTTTGGCTATAGTAAAGGAGTAATACTGAAAAGATGGGCAAATTCCATGATATGGCCTATCTATGTATTTTCCTATTCCTAAATTGAAGACTACTAACCCATCATCTACCAAAACAGCCGTTTGAAAATCAACACATCTTTTTGAAAGTTCTTGCTTGGAATAATCTTATTAGGTAATTTTAAAGTAGCATAGACAAAAATTACCCAGAGATGGAAGAGTCTTAGTACCATCTAAAGATATTGTAACTATGTAACTTGCTAATGAGCTAAAAAATAAAAAAGAAAAGAAAAATCTAATCTTTATTATTTTCTCTATTTAGATTTTTATCTTTAGAGTAAATGAAAAAAATTCTTTTGCCAAAAAAACATAGAGAGCCTCTGTTAACAGCAGACTAATTTTATCTTGCTAGGAGCAACAACCTTTTGTCTGTGTGTTTTAATTATTTATTTTTAAACTTAAACAGATGTCTTTTATAAAATCACACAGTCTGGATCATCTGACTGGAATCTATTTAGCAGTGTATCTCGCACCGTGGCCTCAAGCGGAATAAACACAGACACAGAAGAAAGAATCGTTTGTTCGCTGATAAAAAGTTTATACAGTATAAAAAAACTACCAAGGGTAAAAGGTCTATTTAAAACATGTCACAGAATCCTTGCTTTCAGGAAAGGTGCCCTGCTCTCTTAAGGAAACAGGAGTTTTCCAACAACAGAACTTTATTTAGTGGGCCTTATATTATCGATGCAATCAGGTTAAGCAAAGCGAAGTTTAATATTAGATAATTGAGCAGAAACCAGCTTAGAGTCTGCAGTTTTTTGTAAGGACATAACAAAGAGGGTCCCAGCCCCTCAGACCTGGAAGGTTCCAAGACCCTGACTCTATGAAAGCAAATAGAAAATTTCCAACATCTGTTGACCTATTTATTTGCTTGTTCTTCCAAACAAGAGTCATTTAATTTTGTGCCACTTAATTGTGCGATGAGGGTCAGAGAGGGAGGAAGAAATGAAGAAAGTATCTCAACTGTCTAACAGTGGGGTTTCTGGGGAGAAGGAAAAAAACGGATTCCCAAAATTACTAGTATGTCATGATTATACAGATGTGGAAAATAAGTCGCCTTCCCTTATAATTTGGCTTGCTGGGGTCTGTTTAGAAATGATGGGTCACGGATGCCTTCAGTTTGGGGACCATCCCACGGAGCACACCACAGCTTTGCACCATCTCTACCAGACTCGGGGTAAAGGAAGGAAGGAAAGGAAGACGCTCCTAAAATGCGTTTTAGTAGCTATAAAGACAGGTCTGGAGGGTGGCGTGGAAATTTACTATTTGCGTGACTAATTGGGCCCTGACTGTGAGGTCCCATATTCCTGTCCACTATTCCTTACATTTTCCCACCTTGGAGGCAGGTGCCCACCAATACGTACGCCTCTGATTAGTGCTCCACACCTCAAAAATGTCACAGACTTGACCAAGGGCTGCTTAATCTGGAGTCTGCTAACAAAATGGATAAAGCTCGAAAACAGACTTCCAAGGCCTGAACCACGAGACCCAAATGGATCAAAATGACGGGAAACTGCCAACTCTCCTCTTGACTTTGGGCCTAGCCATTTCCCTAATTTTTGCCATTTCCCTAAATTTTAGAGTTATCATTCATACAATGTGCATTTCCTGAGAACCTACCCACACTAAATTACATCATAGCACACCAGGCATGGCTCTAAGCGCAGGGTACGAGCTCATTCATTTCATCCTCATTATCGCTATGCTTTAGGTGTTTATACTACTATCTTTGTTTTACAGATGAGAAGACTCAGAAAGGTTTTACTTTATTTACAAATAAATAAATTTATAAATTGCCCCAAATCACACGGCTAGGGAAGTCTGGCTCCGGAATTTACATTATCACAGTGCTATGTTACTTTTCTTCTCCTTAAATCATATGCAAATTATCAGGAAGACGATAACATTTTAAATGGTATTATAAAAATATGTCAGCATACAAATTTCTATTTTTAAAGCTCTTGTCCTATCTTGTATCTATGCCTGTCCAGCACAGTACAGAGGGAAGGAAATGAGATTTAGAGCCAGGAGGTCGGATTTCAATTTCTGCTGTGACCCTGAGTCAGGTCACACCTCTGCCTCTGGGCTTCCTCAAAATCAAGGGAGGACAGGAGGTGAGGCGGGTGAAGCCGGCACTTCTGCCTCAGGAGTAACTAAAGGATGGATGAGGCAGGTCTTGGTGAAGAGAGAACAGGCTCCATCCACGACACCCCAGTCCAGAGAAGCCGCTGAGGCACACAGTAAACACTTAATAAATGCTTGAGTAACGAGTTAGCTAAAAATATAATCAGAATTCACTGCCTTAGAGCAGAGGCAGAGAAAAAGTTCAGTCCTGGTTCTAAAGAGAAAACATATAAGATCTAAGACAGTCTCAGCGCCCCGACCGTGGGCATCATGGGCTTCAGCCAGCGTTAGCCCCAGAGCGTGGTGGTGGGAGCACTTATCCTTTCCTTCAAAGGGACGCTCAGCCCAGAAGTGCCAGCGCCAGGGCCTTACCTCTCTGGGCACTCAAGCTTCCTCCCCCTCTGAGGACACCAGCTGAGCCCCTCTGTTCAAGCTTTCATTCTCCAACCACCCAGCTGCCCCTCAGGACCGATATCCCTCTTTTCCAGTCTGAGCCTCGCCAAAGCCTGACACTTCCAAGGCCCGGAGCTGCAATTCAGACTCTTATCACCCGGGGGTGTCCCCTACAGCTCACCAGGAAAATTGCCACATGTTCTTGCACAGCAGCACCTTTTAGAAAGCACTCAGGGAATGGAGAGAGGCCTCAGACCATTCAAGATGTATCTCATTCAAATGCCAGCAAGAGAAACTGCCTATAGGATAAGGAAACACTGTGGAGACCAACTCTCAGACTCAAAACATTAACTCACTTATTTTAAACCATAGGGGTAAGTGTACACAGCAACCCTAGGACTCTGGGATCCTGTCCCACGCAGGCTGCCAGGCAGGGCCAGAAGTGCTCCTGTGTTTCTGGAAGGAGCCCCATCCAGAAGTGCTCCTGTGTTTCTCTCTCCTCTGACCTGAGGCTGAGGGAAGATGAAAGTGGAGCTACTAGCTCTTGACACAGCTTCACATAGCTGAACTAACTCCCAGTGAAAGTGGGAGATGCCAATGTTAATAAAATGTCACCTCAGTTACTTTTGCCAGGGTTATAAAAAGAAAACTGGAGATTTCCTCCCTTGGGCATCTTCTGTTAATTGCTATTTATAAAAGTTCTGTTTTCCAGGTCTGTAATATGCGTTATTCTCCCTTTGAAAACAGAAAGAAACTTCTAAAATATCAATCAGCAGCCCAAATGGCAAAGTGGTTTTGTTTTCCAACTCACACTCCCTGATCAGCTTGGGAATCTGGCTGAAATGTAGGCATCTGGTACCGATTTGTGACAATATAAAAATCAAAGCCTAGCTCCCATGTAAATATTTTAATTCCAGATTTTGCCAGGCTGCACATATCTTATTCATTTTCTTATATTTCAGACTTAACTTCATTTTCCTGGCTCCAAAAGAACTGAAGTTACACATAAGGAACACTGCACCTCTTAAGAAGCTCTACAGCTTAAATTCTTTCCAGCTCTGAAATACAATTCACAGGGAGGGTGGATCTAGATTGGACAACTGGATTGAAATATAACATTCACATCTGTTCCAATCTGCCTGGTCCCAATTACTCACTAGCATTTGCTGCAACCAGGATCAAACAGAAAATCTGGTTTACTTGCTCCATATACACACACAGCAGCCTCCCACCGGCATACCCATACTCAAACATGGACTGAAGACATAAATGATAAGAACATCGACCAAATACTGAAATGTCAAGACACATCACCCAGATCCTAATGAACAGGACCCATTTTGTTTAGGAGGGTCACAAAACATGCTTAGATAAAACGTTATACATGTCAAAAGGCAAGAGAGGACAGAAGCAAGAGCACGGTCTTCAGCATGACATAGGATCCCAGGTCCACCAGGCTGTGTGTGACCTGGCAAGAAACTGAACTCTTTAAGGTTCAATTTCCTCGTTGACATGGTGATGTTAGTCCCTATAAACTAGGTAAAGGACTCACCCAGGACAACTAACAAGGTGATGATGGACAACGACCATCCCAAGGAACAGAGAGAGTCTGCAGTTGCAAGCAAGATAGTCCCATCCATCTTCCCCATGGGATATAAGCCCCCTCTCAATTAGAGGTGGAATGGATATAACCATCCCAGAATCCTCAGGATTGGGGAAAGAACTATGGACTAGAGTGTACTTACTGGTATTCTACTATAGACATATTGTGATTCCAGCAATGGAAGAAATTACAGCATTGATGTGGAGCCAGTGGCCACTGAAGGCTCTGGGGGCAGGGAGGTGGAAAAATAGTTGTAATACAGGGGCTTTTTCGGGACTTGGGAATCGTCCTGAACAACACTGCGACGACAGATACAGGCCATTTTATATTATCACACAACATGCAGAACTGTGTGGGACAGAGTGTAGACTACAATGTGAACCATGGTCCATGCTTAATGGCAAAGCTCCAGGATGCATTTATCAATTGCAATGAATGTGCCACACTAATGAAGGATGTTTATGTGGGAGGGTGTGGGAGGTATGGGGAGTGGGGCATATGAGAATCCCTATATTTTTTGTGTAACATTTATGTAATCTAAGTCTTTTTAAAATAAAATAAAATAAAAATAAAATAGGTAAAGCCCTAGCAGAGTATTTGGGATATAAAAATAACTTCAGTTAGTTATTGAAAACTTAGCCAGGCATTGTGCTAAGAGCTTTATGGAAATCATATTTAATCCTCAGCCATCCCATTAAGTATCTGATTATTAAATATTTTTCCCCTTCTTTACAGATAACTGAGGCTCAAGGAGATTAAGGAAGCTGGTCAAGGTCACACACCCAGTGAACAGCATATAGGGGATATGAATTGATTTCCATTTGGTTCCTTAATGCACTTTTATTTTTATTTTTTATTTTTTAAAAGGTACCAGGGATTGAACCCAGGACCTCATATATGGGAAGCAGGCACTCAAACCGTTGAGCTATACCCGCTCCCCTCATTCTTAACCTCTACGTAAAGTTAAGAGTTGAATAAGCAAGTCATTATTACTACAAACTGCCAATCTTCCTTTGAATCCCAGAACAAGACAATGGGAACTTTGCTGTTTAGTTTCTACATTAGCCCACTAAGCAGTCTCTCTAAGGTATCTGTTTTTCTCTTGGAGAACATATAGTTCTTTCCCACATTTGGGAGAGCAAGGACTTCAGAGCCTGATAAATTGCAAATACGTACAAGTTGAACTAGAAATTGTTTGAAAATCTAATGATTTAGTTCAAGGATTTTTTTAATTAAAAGGAATTGTATGCCTTTAACTGAAATTAAATGAATGAAATCTGATTTGAGGTATTTTTGAAATTTGATATGTTCAACTTTTATCTTAAAAGGTAATATTGGGAAGATGGCGTCGATCTAGGGAAGGTTTGGATCACAGAAGGGTTACAATGGGGGCTGCAGAAGTTCATTGGTGGGGGGTGTCTGGGATGGGGGATTCATGGGAGTAAGTTCATCTGAATATACAGGAAAGATATATAAAATTGTTCAAATGATCAAGGGATGGGGCATGGTCACAGAGAGTAAACAATCACTCAATAAATGAGGGAATCTGAATTCCCAACCTGGAGAACTCTGCCACATTCTCCAAGGGAGCAGCAGCAGTCCCCTGAGTGCAGAGGCAGTGTCTGGCAAAAGAGGATGTCCTACTGATGGGTTCTTGTTATTGAGGACTAGCCTTATGAGTCTTTGCTCTTGTAATTGAAACTTAGCCTACTGTTATGGGGTGCCTAAGGGTTGCCATCTGAGAGCCTCCTTGTTGCTCAAATGTGGCCTCTAAGCCAAACTCAGCATATGAATTACCTTCCCCCCAACGTGGGACAGGACTCCTGGGGATGAGCCTCCCTAGCAACGAGGGATTAATAACAAGTGCCAACTGGCAACACGATTGGAAAAAGAGCTTGAATAAAAGGGGAAAAGGGTAAAGAGAAATGAGTTCATGTGGCTAAGAGACTTCAAAGAGAGTTGGGAGGTCATCCCAGAGGTAATGCTTATGCACACCTCAGTAGGATCTCATGGAACACCAAAGTGGATATCACCCCACACAGAGGGGCTCCTGAGGGCTCTGGAGACACCCAGGTCCTATATAAACGGGGATAGCCCCAGAGATTGATGCCTTATTAGTGGGCTCCTCTTTGGAATCTGTGCTCCTGAGAGTGACAGAGTTGGACTCAAATAAGTCCTCCCTGCACATGGTCCATCAGAACCTTCTATTCAAACCTATATGTGATGCTGGAGTTTTTAGGTGTACTTCCAGAGACTGGAGCCTCTGGCCCACCTATTTGCCAGCTGTGCCTGCAATCTCGGTGCAGCTGCAACTCCTACCCTACAGCTCAATGGACTCATCCAAGTCACCTGGCGAGGAGACGACTACGGGCAA